>JAJQKT010000061.1:600000-901852 GCA_030512225.1 Rauvolfia tetraphylla
TGAGATTTAGGAATATCCAAAATATTGTATCTTTCAAATTTATTTAATTCCTCTTGCATAGCAATAATCCAAAAATCATCACACAAGGCATCATCAATAATCCAAAAATCATCACTAAAACGATGAACAGTGCCATCGGGTGAACAGTGCGGAAGACAGCCACAACTGGGGAACGAATTTCAGCTTCCAAACTGCTCAAAATTCCAGTTGCTGTGAGTTTGTTGGTTCAAATCTTGACTATACACACTATTATTCTTGAAGAAGACTGGAAAATCAGCCAACTTTTGCATAATTTTTGCTGAACTTCGAGAAAGCTGAAAATTTCTGGATTTGTGAAATCTGCCCATTTCTGGAATTGGGAAACTTAGGACATCATCTGATTATGATTCCTACCTATTGCTCATCATCTTATCTTTCTTCTTTGGGTAAAATCTGTTGAAAGTTTTGTTGCATTATCCCTGTTCTTGCTGTATTTATGCTTCATTGCTTATCTTTGCCTCTTTTGTATTACTTAGCACTCTTGTGTTTCTTGTTTCATTGGAGCTCTTGTGGATGATCTGTGTTAAAATTTGTCCAGATTATCTTTAAATCATCCATGAAAACCCTTTCTTTCAAATTCTGCACTCTAAGTGTTTGATGAATTGCCCCAACCAGACATTTTGAATACTACTCCATAGGCTGGTTGAAAAGTGCTACTTGGATTGTTTTCCTTGATTAAGCTAAAAACTAATTGATGTAGAGAGTGTGAATTACTGCCAACAAAGAGTCTATACTGATTTCCCATGCTTCAAACATCCTTTTTTGTTGAGATTCTAGTCCAAAATCGATGGATTCTTTTTCTCGCATTTTTCCGGATTTTTGAAGTTGGCCGAAAATGATAGTTTGCCACTCTTACTTCTCATTGTATAACCCCCTGAGTTGTTTTGAGCTTTCCAAAATAGATTAGTGGTTGTGTATGGCTTTGGATGACATGGCTGACCATCAACCGCCAACCGCCCACTCTCCCGGCGAGGTTGGCTTGGACTTCCAAATCCTTTGCTTCTCTCTTCACATCCCCAACCTCCTCCGATTCTCGCTATACCTTTGAAACAAGTTACTTCTCACAATGGGAAACCCTGCACTTGCATTTTACTCTGCTGAAGTTGCTGCCCCTAGCGCAACCTTTCTCCCTTGCTCTTGTTGGGAAATTTTCTCATGGACGGCCTTCCATGGAGGTTCTCCGTAAGGAGTTTAACACTATTGGCTTAAAAGGAACTTGCTCTCTTGGTTGGTTAGACCCTCGCCATATTCTGATCAGACTATCTCTTGAAGAAGACTATGTTCGCTTGTGGATGAAAGGTCATTGGAGCCTTCTAGGTTATCCCATGAGAGTCATGAAATGGTCTCCAAATTTTACAAGTGTTGGCTGAACCTTCTGGTTCTTCCCATTTGGATCAGCTTTTCCAGTCTGCCCATTCATTTCTTCCACAAAGATGCTCTCTTTTCTATTTCTTCAGCTATTGGTAGGCCCTTGAAATTGGATGAACCTACAGTCACTCTTTCTCGGCCTAGTGTCGCACGGGTTTGTGTTGAAGTTGATATTCTCTCCTCTTTGCCATCCAAAATATGGATTGGAATGGGTTCCTCAGGATTTTATCAAGATATTCACTATGATAATCTTCCTCCATATAGTGTTACCTGTAAAAAAGTAGGTCATTCAATTGAGCATTGTCACCAGCTTCAACTACAACCGCCAACAACAGCTCTCCCAAATGCTAATGTAATTGAAGCTAATCCTGTGAGGACAGTGACACAACCTCATCAACAACAGCCAGCTCATGCTCTCCCTCACACTAAGGCACCTACAAGCATTTCTACGAAGAGGGTGCTGCAGTGGGTTGAAAAGCAACAACCAGTTGTAACCTCGACAACGGCTCACCAATCCCTAAACACTACAGAAATGCAATTCGAGGCTTCAAAAGAAAATCCAGCAATAGACTTGCAATTGGTAACTCCAAAAGAAAATCCAAACGAACCATATTTGTGGGCAATGAGCCAACCGATTCGGGGAAATTGATGCTCTTCCACCAAATCATCGTGAACCCATCGCTGGTCGATGTTAAACATATTAATGCAACCAGCAGCCGTGCAACATCGAATGCAACATCTGAAATCACAGCTGAAGTACTGCTAAACAAGAATCCATTGATACAATGTATGAGGGGTAAGACTTTCTTTGATGATTATGCGATTAATCCTCCAACCCATTTGGTTCCGAATTTGCTCAGCGAGGTTATGAATCGATGGAGATAAATACTCTAGACCCCTACCTTCTGGGATAGATTTATGCAAGCTTTTACTATGCAAACTTAAATGTCCATGCTCTGAATGTAGGGTTTCTACTAAGTCTTCTGGTCATGTTATGCATTTCAAAGCTCGTCGGGCCATCACTTTGTCATTTAACAAATTTCTGAAATGAATAATTGGATTGTTTGGAACATTAGGGGCATTGCTGATCGTTCTTCTTTCTCGCGATCGAAACATCTTATTTCTACTTACAAATGCTCTCTTGTGGTCATTATTGAACCATTGGTTGATCCTTCTCTTCTTCCACTGGTATGGTCTAAGGCTTGGTTTTCCACATTATCTCAAGTAACTCTAATGGAAAAATTTGGATGTTTTGGAATCATAATATTATTTTCCAGCAAACTTTGGTGATCGAACAGTTAGTCCATGGTACAATAGCATCTCTATGTGGGGTTGAAGTTTCTTGCTCTTTTTATTTATGGCAAATGTTGTTATACCACACGTAGGGCTTTGTGGACAGATTTGGTTTCATTGGTCGCTTATATTACTTCCCCGTGGATGGTGGTGGGGATTTTAATGTTGTGAGATCGGGCTTGTAGTGTTTGGGTTCTCCCCAACTTTGCCGCCTATTAATGAATTTAACACCGCTATAAATGATTGTGGTTTATTGGATGTACCTTTTTCGGGATCTCTCTACACTTGGTGCAGGTCATCTCAATCACGTCCTTCTTGGAGGCGATTGGATAGAGCACTTATGAATCTGTCTTGGAGCTCCAAGTTTACCTACTCTACCATGCAGCATTTGAGCCGAATCGGATCTCGATCACTCTCCATTATTACTCTCCATCAGCTGAAGCTAAGAAATATGGGTGTAAGAGCTTTAAATTTCAAGATATGTGGATGACCAAACCAGATTTCTTCCAGATAGTTAAAGAGGTTTGGGCGGCTGAATTCTTTGGCAATGGAATGCAAATTTTTGCACAGAAGCTAATGAGACTAAAGCAAGCCTTGAAGCAATGGAATGTCGTCAATTTGGTACCTTGCACTCTAACATTGCTAAAGCTGAGGATGACGTCTTAAATGCTGAATATGCATATGAAAACTCACCTACGAGAGGAGGCAAGAACAATATTAAATCTAGCAAAAGCCAGGTTAACAATTCACCTACGGCAAGAAGAAATCTTTTGGAGACAAAAAGCAAGAATCAAATGGCTCAAAGAAGGGGAAGCTAATACATCATACTTTCATGGAATATGTTCTGCTAGATGGAGTCATCTACGTATTGCTGCAATTCGAGATGATAATGGTCGGACACTTTATTCAGATGAGGATATTGAGCAAGAGGTCATCAGCTTTTTTTCTCCTCTCTTCTCACAATGGATTCTACCGCCTTGACTTCGGGATCGGCTCCAACCGATGCTTTGGAGTACATACCTTCCCTCATTTCGAGAATGATAATAAAGAATTATCCATGCTACCGACTAAGGACGAAGTTAAAAGTTCGATATTTTCCTTGAGCTCTGAAAGTGCCCCCCGGATGCGATGGTTTTCTGGGGTTCTTTCTTTAAGAAGTGTTGGGACATAATCGCCGATGATCTCCATGCAGCGGTTTGTGACTTCAGGGCCGGTATTCCAATGCCCCAAAGCTTCACTCAAAGACTTTGATTGTCTTGATTCTGAAGGTACCCAGCACCGTCTTCATTTGCAGACTTTTCGCCAATAAGTCTTTGCAATTTTACCAATAAGGTAATTACTAAGACTATTGCCAATCGATTAGCTAAAGCACTTACCCCATCCGATTTCTCCTAATCAAACTGGTTTTGTGAAGGGTCGAAACATTGTTGAGAATGTTCTACTTATTACTCGAAATGGTTTCTTCCATGGACCGGAAAGTGAGAGGCAAACGAACCTTGTTGTTAAGTTGGATATGATGAAGGCCTTTGATAGGGTTTCTTGGGGATTTTTGCTTCAAATATTGGGTCGTTTTGGATTCAACCCTCATTTTCTCGAATCTAATACATAATTGTTTGGCTTACAATAAATTCTCTCGTATTAGTTAATGGTAAACCTTGTGGATTTTTTTCCCTCTTCAAGAGGGGTTAAACAAGGAGACCCTCTCTCCCCTCCCTCTTTATTATTGTCGCTGAAGTTTTATCTAGAGGTCTTAACTATCTAATGGCTGGTAATCATATTGGTGTTTTCTCCTTGCCGAGGCAGTGTATATCTATCTCTCACTTAAGCTTTGCGAGATGATGTTATTATATTCACAACTCGGAGAGAAGAGAGGCCTCCGAAAACTCATACTTTTCTTGAAAGATTATGAGCGAGTGTCGGGCCAAAAAATCAACTATGGTAAAAGCTCATTCTATGTCTCTACTCGTGCCTCGAGAAAGGAGGAAGGAGATTATAGCAGTGGTAACCGGGTTTTTCTCTAAAATCATTTCCTATTATATATCTTGGATGTCCAATTTTCAAAGGGGGTTAAGAAAATTCTTTATTTCCAACCGTTGGTAGAAAAAGTTTCTGCTCGATTGCAGGGATGGAAAAGTAAGATTTTGAGCCCTGGAGGAAGGCTTGTCCTTATTAAGCATGTCCTCACAAGTATCCCCTTGTATCTATTGGCATCTCTTGGTCCACCTAAGGGAGTTCTTTTGCAGACTTGAAAAGTTATTTGTTGAGTTCTTCCCGGGGCTCCTCTTTGGAGGGGAGGCGTAGACATTGGGCATCTTGGGCCAAATTATGTAAGCCCGCTCAAGAGAATGGTCTCGAACTTATTTCCTTGCATGCATATGAGAAGGCATTTGCATATAAGCTTTGGTGGTTCTTTCGAACAGCTTAAATCTCTTTGGGCAACTTTCATTAAAGCAAAGTATTATGACCGATATCATTCATGTATCCGAAGTTTCTCTCCCAAAATTGTGTTCGCATTCTTGGCGACGTGTGCTTAAAGTGAAGGATGAGGGTTGAACAATATATTGGTCTCATCGTGGGTAGTGGAGACTTGAATTTCTGGGTGGGAAGATTGGACTCTAAAGGGGAAGCTTAAGGAGCTTATCGAGATACGAGGATCATCACCTCTCTGCATGACACTTCTTTAATGATTTCCAGATAGGTTTGATTAGTTTGCCTCAACACCTAGTACAAAGAATTTCCTCATATTCTATACATCTAACTGAGGAAAGTGATCAGTTTATTTGGAAGCTCGAGCCTCATGGTAAGTTCACGCTTTCCTCAGTATTAAAGATTATACAACCGGCCAACCCAGCTATTTTCTCAAGGCAGTGTATCTCGGTGTAAGGAATGCCCCTACTACTGCTTTCGTGTTTATGTGGAAATTGCTGAATGGTCATCTCGCTCTTGGATTGTACTATGAAGAAATTGGGATTTCATTTGGCATCTAGGTGTTTTTGTGGGCTTGCTACGTAAAACTTTTGATCATCTTTTCTCCACGTGTCCCTTTTTGCACATCATATTTGGACTTATTTCGGAGGGTTCTTTGGGTTACTCGCCTTCGGAAGGTTTATCACTTCACTTGCGATTGCAAACATGGTGGCTATGAAGAGAAAAAAGTCATTTCTCCTTCGACTTGTACCGGCCATTATCTCGTTGGGAGTTGTGGAAATCTAGGAATACGTACCGCTCGAGCGACTAGGGTGACTCTATATCATTTGAAGCAATCTATTTTGGGTTACCTCCTATCATTAGCTCATGCAAAGGGCTTTGTCTCGGCCTTATCTATTTTTGGCATTCCTATGCATCCGCTCACTCCGAAAAAACATCGCCATCCACTTGTAGTGAAATGGAAGCAAGATTATGATCCGGATCAAGTAATCTTGAATATTGATGGGGCTTCAAAGGGAAATCCAGGGAATTCATCGGTCGGAGGAGTTCTTAGAACATCCAATGGAAACTTTATTGCTGCCTTTTACTCCTATATTGGCATCCGAACTAATTTTGAGGCAGAGTTGCAGGGATTACTTTTGGGTGTAAAACTATGTCTATCACTACAGTATTCTTACGTGGCAGTCCAAACAGACTCACTACTATTACTTAACTCAGTTCTTGCTAAACATAGGCCTGCTTGGAGATTTAGGTATACTTTGCGTCATATTCTCTCACTCACCAAAGGCAAGAATTTTTCCTTTTCACATGTTTATCGAGAAGCAAATGTGGTTGCAGATGCCTTGGCCAATCAAGGGTATATCGACGCTAGTACTTCCTATATATATGCTTTGGATCAACTGCCGCAAGCTGCCCGAGGATCTCTCATCCTAGACAAGCAAGGAGTTCCAAATCTACGGAGTTAATTAGGATCTTGCTATTTATACTATTTGCTTATCTTTCTGTTTTGCCTAAAAAAAAAATACTTTTAGGCTCATATGAAATAAAAGAATAAAGTTATTGATAAAATACCTCCTTATTTTTACTCCTTGGGAGATATCACCAATGATTTGCTCCTTAGGGTGGCCTTTGTGGATATCATAAGTTCTTTGAAAGCTCTTGGTTACCACTAGGTTGGTCATCTTGATTTTATTCTTTCATTTCTTCCTCATTAGTATGATTCTCCAAAGTTGGTGCTTGAAGATGACTTTGATATTCATTCATAGATGTACCTACATCATCTTCATCTTTTCTTTCCCAAGTGAATGTAAGATTCATCAAAAATAAACATGAATGGTTTCCTCATCATATAAGATTCTTTTCATTATAAACTCTATAGGCCTTTTTTGTTAGAAGAATAGTTAAGAGATATATCTACATCCAATTTTCTATCAAATTTAAGTAAGTTTTCACAAGTATTCAGAATAAGACATTTATAACCAAACACTTTAAAATATGCAATTTTAGGCATTTTATAAAAGAGAATTCAAAAGATGTTTTCCTTCAAAATGATCTTAAAAGAATTCTATTTTTCATTGCATGTGATGTGTTAGCCCTAAGGGCAAATCATGTAATTTTGATTCATGACAAATATTGATGAGAACTAATATGTTTATATTGTGTGATAGGATTTATGAAGAAAGAAGTTTGAAGTCTCATTGCCTTCAAGACACAGAGCAAGAACAACCTCAGTAAGCTATGAGTCTTTTGAGGTTTATTCAAAGATGAACTCAAGGCATTGAAGACTTGAAGTGTAGAGTAGGTATGATGATAGGTAATATCTATGTAAACTCTACACTTGTATGTCTTGGAGTCAATTGAATGCATAAGAGAGCATAAAATTGGTTTCTTAAGTTTAAAAGTTTTTTTAATGAATTCTTAGTAAATGTGGTTTTGTGTCCTAAAAGTTTTTAAGTTAACTTTATATGATCAAATGAGTTTGATTTTGGTTTTCAAACTTATGTTTGTCTAAATAAGTTATCTATATATATCAAATGTATTTCAAATACTTGGAAGATTGATTTCAAATGATTTTACAAAGTTTGAACACAATTCCATAAAATTCGGTCGTCCGAATTGGGTAGCAAAAGTTTGCTACTGTTCTTCCAGAGAAATTCGGAAGAAGATTCGGACGCATGAAGAAAAATTCGGTCGTCCGAATTTTGGTCTTCAGCATGGTTACTGTTCTTCCAGAGAAATTCGGAAGAAGATTCGGACGCAGCAGGAAGAATTCGGTCGTCCGAAAAATTCGGACGCAGAATTCGGTCGTCCGAATTTCCTGAAAGTAGCCGTTAACTAGCCGTTTTATAGCTGTTTCAACTGATTTTCAAATTCTATAAAAGCTATAAACGTGCAATCTTTTACATGAACTTACAATTTGAATATTCTAAGTTTACAAAAGTCTATTACAAACATTTCTTAAGCTCTCTTATGTCTTGTGCATTCAATTGATCCATCCAAAGACATCAAAGTGTGAAGGTGCAAATTTGTGTAATATCTACCATCAAGTGGTAACTTCTACACACTCTCCTTTACTTATTCAATTGTGTTGATCTACTAGCTCTAGCAAGGTTATCTTGATAACATAAAACCCTTTAGATAAGGGTGATCCTTGAAGTTGTGATTCAAGGTTGTTTGAGATATAAAACCATAGGTTGGTGAGCCTTGTATTGTAAGAAATTACTAGAAGAGGTTGTGAGTGTAAAACCAAAGTGTGGTGAACCTCTCTTGTAATTTGTAAACCTGAGCAATTAGTAGATTTGTTGAAATCCTTAAGTGTGAGCTTAAGGTAGTGGGACGTAGATCTTGAGGATCGAACCACTATAAATTGTTTGAGTTCTTTACTATTGCTTTCATTATTGTCTTGCTATCAATTATCTATAATTAGCTTACATAACTTGTTCTTGGTCTAAACGCTTAAAAGGTTTAAGTTTGCGAAAATTAGCTAAATACCTAATTCACCCCCCTCTTAGGTATTTCAATTGGTATCGAGCTAGAACTTCGTGTGTGGTTTAACAACCTAGAAGACAAAGATCCTATGGCTAATATGTCAAACCTACCTTACCTAGAAGGATCTTCCACAAATAGACCACCTTTGTTTAATGGAACAAATTACACTTTCTGGAAATCTAGAGTTAAAATTTATATTTGTTCTATTAATTTTGATTTGTGGAACATAATTGAGAAAGGTCCTTATGTCCCAATGAAAATGAGTGCCGATGGAATAACCTCGCACTCCAAGTCCACGAATGAATATGATGAGCATGATTCTAAGAAAATGACTTTAAATTATCAAGCCATGAATATATTAAGTTGTGCTTTAGATGTAACTGAATACAATAGAGTTAGTGGATGTGATTCTGCTCATGAAATGTGGAGATTACTTCAAATCACACATGAAGGTACTAATCAAGTTAAAGAATCTAAATTTGCCATGCTAGTTAGAGATTATCAACTGTTTACCATGAAACAAGGTGAAAATATTAGTGATATGTTTACAAGATTTACTAACATTTTCAATGGCTTAAAAGCTTATGGTAAAAGCTACACTATGGGAGAGCAAAACAAAAAGATTTTAGATACTCTACCAAAATCCTGGCAGCCTAAAACACTTGCCATTGAGGAATCCAAGGATTTGAAGACTCTTCCACTTGAAGAGCTCATTGGATCTCTACTGACTCATGAAATGAAGATGAAACGGCTAAATGACAAGGAGGATGAAGAAAAGGGAAGAAAAGGAGTAGTGCTTAATGCCTCAAACAACTTGAGTGAACAAGAACAATCTTCAAGTGAAGAAGAAGGAGGAAACAGTGGAGAAGAAGAAATTGCAATGGCAGTGAAGAAATTCAAGAGATTCTACAAAAAGGAATTTCTCAAGAAAGGAAGAAAGCCAGTCAAGAAGAGTGGACAATCTTCATCATATAAACCTCAATGCTTTGAATGCAAGAGTACTCGAGCATCTTATTGCTGATCGTCCCGGAGTGTTGGAAAGGGAAAGAGAAAGCAAAAGCAGAAAGAAATCGCCAAGAAAGGAAAAGGACTAGCTGGAACATGGGATCAACAGGAAAGTGAGGATGAAAGTGAAGGAAAGGCCAACATATGCTTCATGGCCATTGATGATGAGGTACAATCTTCACCCTCTATCTCAAATATATATGATGATGATATTGATTCCAGTGATCTTATTGTTGAATTATATGAAGAATTAAAAAAGGCTTCAAAAAGAAATAAGGATATGAAACTCAAAATAAATGATTTATCTAATGAGAATTCAAAATTATGTGTTGAAAATGGAAAACTTCTTGAAATCATTAGTTGCATTGCTATTGAAAAAGAAGTTTTGAATACAACTATACAAAATATATCTTTTGAAAACAAAAAGCTTTGCACTAGAATTATTTCTCTTGAGTTAATGATAAAAGATCATGAGCTTCTAAAAAGGAAAGTTAATGATCTAACTTTATGCATTGAGAGATTTACAAATGGAAGGGAAAATTTGAATAAATTACTTGGCTATCAAAGACCTTCATTTGTAAAACATGGTCTTGGTTTTATTCATGATTATTCTGCTCCAAAACAGAGAAAATCTTTTGTTAAAGAATCTTATCATTCTAGATCACATATTTGCTGCACTTATTGTGGTAAACATGGACACAAGGTTTCTAAATGTTTTGTCAAAAGAAAAGTAGAAAGTGGTGTTAAAACCATTTGGAAGGTCAAAGAAACTTTTACTAACCCCCCTTGGACCCAAGAAAATATGGGTACCAAAAATCACCCTTTCAAATTTGGTATAGGTACAATTTGCCTCAAGATCAAGTGCCACTAAATGGTTCTTTGACAGATGGATGCTCAAGACACATGACTCGAAATGCATCACTTGTCGGTGAACTTCAAACTACAAGTGAAGGTTTTGTCACATTTGGAGATAAGAAGAAAGGGAAAATACTTGGAATAGGTAACATTGGTAAAGGTTCTTTTCCTCTTATCAAGAAAGTATTACTTATTGAAGATTTAAAGTATAATTTACTAAGTATTAGTCAACTATGTGATAATGGATGCAAAGTAGAGTTTAAATGTGATACTTGTACTATTCTTGACAATGCAAGTAACAAAACTATTTTTGTTGCTAAAAAGAGTTGGTAATGTATATGTGTTGTATCTTGATGAGCTTATTACAAATGATATTAAATGTCTTGCCATTCATGACAATGATGGATTTTTATGGCATAGAAGATTAGGACATGTAAGCATGGATTTATTAAACAAACTTTCTACACAAGAGTTGGTGAGAGGATTACCTAAATTGCATTTTGATAAAACTCACCTCTGTGATGCTTGTCAATATGGAAAACAATCAAAAACATCTTTTAAACCAAAGAAAATGGTTTCTACCACAAAACCTCTTGAACTAATTCATATGGATTTATTTGGACCTATGAGGACTACTAGTCTTGGTGGTAAAAGCTATGCTTATGTGATTGTTGATGATTTTTCAAGATTTACATGGGTAATCTTCTTAGCACAAAAAGATGAAACATTTCATGAATTTTCAAAACTCTTCAAAAAAGGTTCAAACCTCTCTTGATTGCAAACTGATTTATATTAGAAGTGATAACGGAAGAGAATTTTGTAATCAAGACTTTACAAAAATTTTGTGATGAATATGGTATTACTCACAATTTTTCAGCTGCCAAAACACCTCAACAAAATGGTGTTGTTGAAAGGAAAAACAGAACCTTACAAGAAATGGCTAGATCAATGCTTTGTGAAAACTCATTACCAAAGTATTTTTGAGGTGAAAATGTTAATACAGACTTGTTATATCATGAAACAGAGTTTTACTAAGACCTTTTATAAGAAAAAACACCTTTTGAACTCTTATTTGACAAAACTCCATCAATTGTCTATTTCAAAGTTTTTTGGTTGTAAATGCTTCATTTTAAACACTAGCAACTATTTTGGGAAGTTTGATAGAAAATCGGATGAAGGAATTTTTTCTTGGTTATTCATCAAATAAAAAGGCATATAGAGTCTATAATAAAAAGAACATTGTGTGTTGAAGAAACTATTCATGTAACCTTTGATGAATCTAACATTTATCTTCAAAGAGGAAATGAAGATGACACGAGTACATCAATGGTTGAAAATCATACTCAACACCAAGCACCCACAATGGAAGATCATGCCAAAGAAGAAGAAATAATGGAGCAAGAACAAGATGATCAATCAAGAAATGATCAAGAACTTCCAAAAGATATCACATATGCAAAAGGTCATCCTAAGGAGCAAATCATTGGTGATGTCTCTCAAGGGGTAAAAACAAGGCGGTACTTTATTGATAACTTCGCTCTTTTTATCTCATATTGAACAAAAAAAATATTGATGATGCATTGTGTGATAATTTCTGGATTATTGCTATGGAAGAAGAGCTAAATCAATTTGAAAGAAATAAAGTTTGGTCTCTTGTTCCTAGACCTCATGATCATTCTCGTTATTGGTACAAAATGGGTTTTTAGAAATAAGTTAAATGAACAAGGAGAAGTAGTTAGAAATAAAGCTAGACTTGTAGCTCAAGGTTTCAACCAAGAAGAAGGCATTGACTATGATGAGACCTTTGCTCCAGTAGCTGATTAGAATCTATAAGAATACTTTTAGCATTTGCTTGCTTTAAAGGTTTTAAACTTTTTCAAATGGATGTTAAAAGTGCTTTCCTAAATGGTTTTATTGAAGAAGAGGTTTATGTAGAACAACCTCCTGGTTTTATCCATGAAAAATTTCCAAATTATGTGTATAAGCTAACCAAAGCTCTATATGGACTGAAACAAGCTCCAAGATCTTGGTATGAAAGATTAAGTGGTTTTCTTCTCACAAAAGGTTTTACTAAAGGAAAAGTAGACACAACTCTTTTTATTAAAACATCTTCTAAAAATGATATTTTGCTTGTACAAATCTATGTTGATGATATTATTTTTGGTTCTACTAATATTTCTCTTTGTGAAGAGTTTGCTAAAACTATGCAAAATGAATTTGAGATGAGCATGATGGGAGAACTAAGTTTCTTCCTTGGACTACAAATTAAGCAAACCAAGGATGGAGTCTTCATCAATCAAGAAAAATATACTAAGGAGCTATTGAAAAGATTTGGAATGAATCAAGCAAAAGGAATAAGTACTCCTATGAGTTCATCAACTAAACTTGACAAAGATGAGAAAGGTAAAGGTATTGATGAGAAATTGTATAGAGGT
The DNA here is from genome assembly GCA_030512225.1 of Rauvolfia tetraphylla. Lineage (NCBI taxonomy): Eukaryota > Viridiplantae > Streptophyta > Magnoliopsida > Gentianales > Apocynaceae > Rauvolfia > Rauvolfia tetraphylla. The sequence goes on from JAJQKT010000061.1 coordinate 612,912, forward strand.
ATGATTGGAAGTTTACTCTATCTTACTGCTAGTAGACCAGATATTATGTTTGCTGTTTGCTTGTGTGCTAGATTCCAATCATGTCCTAAAGAATCTCATCTAATTTCTGTCAAACGAATATTTCGTTATTTGATTGACACATATGACTATGGCCTTTGGTTTTCGAAAAATTCATCTTTTGAACTTATTGGATATTCTGATGCGGATTATGCTGGATGTAAAGTTGAACGTAAAAGCACAAGTGGGCATTGTCAATTTCTTGGTAGTTGTCTTGTATCTTGGTTTAGTAAAAAGCAAGCTTGTGTGTCTTTATCCACTGCAGAAGCTGAATACATAGCTGCAGGTAGTTGTTGTGCACAATTGTTATGGATGCAGCATACTTTACTTGATTATGGTCTTAAATTCAATTGTGTTCCCATATTATGTGATAATACTAGTGCCATTAACTTGAGCATAAATCCTATTCAACATTCTAGGACTAAGCATATAGAGATAAAACATCATTTTATTCGTGACCATGTGATTAAGAAAGATATATGCTTAGAATATATAAATACAAATGATCAAATTGCTGACATATTTACAAAGCCTTTGGCTGAGGAAAGGTTTAATCACCTAAGAAGACTCTTAGGAATTTCAAGATTCAATGACTAATGTGTTTGTTGAAGTCATAATGAATGCAGGAAATTTTTGATTCAAAATTCGGATGCACTGCAGAAGATTCGGTCGACCGAATTTTCTAAGTGTCAAGAAACAGAGACTTTTGATCAAGAATTCAGACGCAGGTCAGAAAATTCGGTCGACCGAATTTTCTGAACTGAAGAAACAGAAACTTTCGCTCGAAAATTCGGACGCAGACCTGAAAAATCGGTCGACCGAATTTTACGGACGAGACTTTTTAAATAAAGCTGAAACAATCTCTTCAACATTACTACTTCGAATTTCACATCTTTTTAAAACATCTCACACCCATTCACATCCAAATCAAAATCTCTTCAAAATCCCACACTCTCATCCCGATTTTCCTTCATTTTTTACACGTCTAAGCCCTAATTTCATACAGAAAACAAATCCTTCTCAAGAGAAAACATCATGGTGAGAACAAAGATCCCCAATGTTGAGAAAGGAAAAGGAAAGGCTAAGGAAGGAGATAGAGATCCAATCCTCAATCGACCAAGAAAGATTCGCATTCCTCAAGCACAAGGAGTTGACAGGTTTATCTCTATCAAATCTACTCATGAATTTGAAGAATGGAATAAGAATAATAGAAAAATCATTCCTGGATACAAGGTTGATATTGATAAGCTGTCAAATATGGATATTGTCATATCTCATTTCAATGATATTGGTTGGAGTAGTTTGCTCTTCATTGATGAAGAATTTTATCCCACTTTGATATATGAATTCTATGCAAATCTGAAAGAGGATAGAATTAAGATGATAGGGGATAATGTGATACAATGGTATTCATCCAGAGTATCACAAATAGACATTGAATTCAATGAAGGATTGATAAATAGAATATGTGGAGTAGGAGATGAGGGAGCTAGATATTATTCAGCATCCATGCATTGCTATGATCGTGAACTATTCACACATGTTAGATTTGAAGATGCATTTACAAATGGAAGAGAGTTTAGGGCCATAAAGGAAAGGGAAATTAAGAATTTGGATGCTAGATGTATAGTTTTACATCACATGGTGACCACAATGATTGTTCCTAATTTTGGACATAAGTCATCAGTTGGAAATATGCATATGGTAATCATGTTAGCCCTGCATGAAAATAGAAGGATGAATTTTGGGTATATAGCATTGAAACATATGATTGCAGCCAGAAAAACGATTACCAAGGCATTCCCACTTGGAAGGTTATTAACCAGAATATTCAAGCATTTTAAGATCAAACTTCCTGGAAGAGGGCAAACTTTTAAGAGTGGTGAAATTTATACAAATGAAACTCTTAAGAGAATGCAATTAGTTCATGATGAGGATAATGTATGGAGGACAAAAAGAGAAACTCCTCCAAAAAGGATAGAAAGAGAGAAAGCTATAGAAAGTGAAGAGGAAGAAGAAGAAGAGGATGAAGAGGAAACCCTTGCTAGGGAAATGAAAACAAAAAGAAAACATGACACCTCAAGTGAGGGGGAGCAACCCCCAACAAAAAGGAGATTATTTGAAGAAGAAGCTGGAGTTAAGTCTAGCAAGTAAAGGAGTATCTAGAGGGGGACACCATTATAGCCAAAACATTCCAAGAAGCCTTGAACAATCATGTCAAGGAAATGGAGAAAATGTATAAATTCTTTGAGTCATTTGCTCCAATGGTTCTTGGAAAACTAGATGGATTGGAAAAGCAGAGTAAAACACATTGAAGATATCCTTATGAGAAATACTCAAAGTGGTGAAGGAACCTCTAAACCTCAAGATGGAAAGGAGGAGGAAAGAAAAAGAGAAGCAGAAAAAGAAGATAATCAAGATAGCAGTGATGAAGATGATAATAAGGGTGGAAATGAAGAGACTATAGCAGAAGAAGAAGAACAAGAACATGCTCTTGAAGATCCACCAGTGGCTGGGAGCCAAGTAGCTCAAGCTGCAATTGTATCTCCAACAACAATCTCTTTCAGTCAAGGAAGAGTCAAGCACTTGGCAGTCAAGAAAGGAGTGAGCCGAGCCTCTCCATCAACCTCATCATCACAAGACTAAGCCTTCTCTTCTAATCTCTTTACTGTATTTTGTTCAGTTTTCTAAGCATTTTGTTGCATTTTCTATTCTGAAGCTCAATGATGAAATCATAGTGATGAGAGCTTCTTTTATATGCTAACTTGAACATCTCATTTTCATTGATCCCTTTAAATTTTTTTTATGATGACAAAAGGGGGAGAAAAATATGATGCAATATGAACTCAGTCCTTAATGAAATTCGGATGCAAGGTTTTAAGATTGGATGCATTCATATTTATGGTCAAAATTTTTTTTTTCCTGTTTATCCACATTGGTTCAAATCTGTCTTACTCTACTCCATTATGTTTGAACAACAGTATGAAACCTTTATATCATTTCAAACCTTCAATTATATTGAATGCATTGCAGTTTGGACATGAGTTTAAAAAATTCGGATGCATGTGATTCAAAAATTCGGGACGCATGTGATTCAAAATTCGGATGCATGATATAAAAATTCGGATGCATCCATATTGTGTTACCAAAAAGTGCTCATTTGTTGTTCAAATTGATTCAAATATGTTTTAATCTCTTCTAATATGTTTGAACAACCTTAGGAAAGCTTATTCACAAAATTTGGAGCTTTCATTTATCCTATTTTAAAGTTTGGACTTACTATGCACAAAATTCGGATGCATGATATCTCTAGTCCAAATGTGTTGAAAAATGAGTACAATCTAAGGGGAGCATTGATAAGCTTTTAACAACCTTAAAACCTCTCTTAGAAGTTTTCTAAATACTTAAATGCTATATCTTCTATCCTAATTGTTGGAAGGAAGGAGGCAAATGGAGGTTGGTTGGGTCATAGGCTCATATTGAGCCATTTGAATGTCAATGTGCTAAATTGGTTATCTTCTATTATTGACATTAATGCTTCTTTGTACTACATTGTTTAAATCCATCACATTTTGCATCAAAGTTTGTCATCATCAAAAAGGGGGAGATTGTTAGCCCTAAGGGCAAATCATGTAATTTTGATTCATGACAAATATTGATGAGAACTAATATGTTTATATTGTGTGATAGGATTTATGAAGAAAGAAGTTTGAAGTCTCATTGCCTTCAAGACACAGAGCAAGAACAACCTCAGTAAGCTATGAGTCTTTTGAGGTTTATTCAAAGATGAACTCAAGGCATTGAAGACTTGAAGTGTAGAGTAGGTATGATGATAGGTAATATCTATGTAAACTCTACACTTGTATGTCTTGGAGTCAATTGAATGCATAAGAGAGCATAAAATTGGTTTCTTAAGTTTAAAAGTTTTTTTAATGAATTCTTAGTAAATGTGGTTTTGTGTCCTAAAAGTTTTTAAGTTAACTTTATATGATCAAATGAGTTTGATTTTGGTTTTCAAACTTATGTTTGTCTAAATAAGTTATCTATATATATCAAATGTATTTCAAATACTTGGAAGATTGATTTCAAATGATTTTACAAAGTTTGAACACAATTCCATAAAATTCGGTCGTCCAGATTGGGTAGCAAAAGTTTGCTATCTGTTCTTCCGAAGAAATTCGGAAGAAGATTCGGACGCATGAAGAAAAATTCGGTCGTCCAATTTTGGTCTTCAACATGGTTACTCGTTCTTCCGAGAGAAATTCGGAAGAAGATTCGGACGCGGCGAGAAGAATTCGGTCGTCCGAAAAAATTCGGACGCAGAAACTCGGTCGTCCGAATTTCCTGAAAGTAGCCGTTAACTAGCCGTTTTATAGCTGTTTCAACTGATTTTCAAATTCTATAAAAGCTATAAACGTGCAATCTTTTACATGAACTTACAATTTGAATATTCTAAGTTTACAAAAGTCTATTACAAACATTTCTTAAGCTCTCTTATGTCTTGTGCATTCAATTGATCCATCCAAAGACATCAAAGTGTGAAGGTGCAAATTTGTGTAATATCTACCATCAAGTGGTAACTTCTACACACTCTCCTTTACTTATTCAATTGTGTTGATCTACTAGCTCTAGCAAGGTTATCTTGATAACATAAAACCCTTTAGATAAGGGTGATCCTTGAAGTTGTGATTCAAGGTTGTTTGAGATATAAAACCATAGGTTGGTGAGCCTTGTATTGTAAGAAATTACTAGAAGAGGTTGTGAGTGTAAAACCAAAGTGTGGTGAACCTCTCTTGTAATTTGTAAACCTGAGCAATTAGTAGATTTGTTGAAATCCTTAAGTGTGAGCTTAAGGTAGTGGACGTAGATCTTGAGGATCGAACCACTATAAATTGTTTGAGTTCTTTACTATTGCTTTCATTATTGTCTTGCTATCAATTATCTATAATTAGCTTACATAACTTGTTCTTGGTCTAAACGCTTAAAAGGTTTAAGTTTGCGAAAATTAGCTAAATACCTAATTCACCCCCCCTCTTAGGTATTTCATGATGTTTACAACTTTGAACCAAAAATATTTTTGAAGAAGAATTTTCACAAAGCATGGACCTAGTCAATTTTTTTACAAAGTTCAAATTTTCCTTTTAATAACACCATTTTATTGTGGGGTTTTTGCAGTTGAAACAATTTTATGAAATTCAATTTTCAAAACAAAATTTGTAAAGACTTGTTTGTAAAATCTCTCATTATCACTTCTAATGAAAATCAATTTTCACTCAAAGGAGGTTTAGACTTTTTGAATAGTTTTTTTTTTAAACTTATGAAACACTTCATTCTTTTGAGCAAAGAAGAATGCTAAAGTGAATATTAAAAAATCATCAACTACTACTAAGGCATACTTCAAGTTATCAATACTAGAGTTTCTCATAAGTCCAAATCAATCCATATGAATCAAGCTCAAGATGTTTTGAGGTCTAAATGAATTTTCATGTGTTTGAAAAATTCTCTAGTTCGTTTTCCATATTGACAAGTGTCTTGGAGACAATTTTCTCAAAACACATTTTTAGCAATCCTCCAACTAAATCTTGAGAGGAAAGTTTGTTCAACAAATCCATATTCACTGACCAAATCTTCTATGCCAAGAATGTCCATCATTATCGTAAGCCACAAGACATTCAAGCTTATCAAGATAAAACACATAATGAAACATTTTGCAAGTAATTGATCAAAATCACAAAATGTCATATTGTCATATAAATTCGGACGACCGAATTTATGGTCTACATCCAAACCCTTTTTGTAGAGTTTTAAGAAGATGATTTTGGTAAACCAAATGCATAGATAGTCAATCATGGCTATTTTATTCATCTTATCATGACATATAGTCAACTTCAAGAACATATCAACAATGAATTTAATTCCACATTATCAATGTTATCTAATCAATTTCATAGAAGCAATTGGTAAGTCATGGTTGGCAAATCTTTAAATCTTAACAACAAAGAATGCTCAACTAAAACTTCATATGTTGGCATTTAACTTCTTATCCATTGTCACACAATTGGCTAATACTAAGCAAGTTAAAGTTCAAATCAGCAATAAGCCACATTTGTTTAAAAAGAAGAGAGGAACCTTTACCAACATTGGTTACTCCAAGAATTCTTCCTTTCTTCTTGTCTCAAAAACAAATTCTTCATCGGTTGCTTTGACCTTGATTATGAATGAGATGTTTTCTGTTATTCTTTAAGCCAACATCATCAATGTACCGCTTAGTGGTGCTTGAGTTTGAATTAAAGTGCACCCTCAATAAAGGAGAGGAAGTATCCTTTGGTACCCATACTTTCTTGGGTCCGTGAGGGTTAGTAATAATTCTCTTAACTCTCCAAATGGTTTTTACACCATTCTCTACTTTTCTTTTAACATAACATTTGGTGACTTTATGTCCATGTTTTCCACAATAAGTACAACAAGTATGATGCATGGAAGTAGAAGTAGCTCTAACAAAGAAGTTGTTGTATTTAGGCACATTATTTACATAATTATAACCAAGACCATTTTTGACAAGAGGAGATCTTTGAACTCCAAGAATTTTATTAAGATTGTCCCTTCCTTTTGTAAATTTTTCTATACATGATGTAAGTTCATAAACCTTCTTTTTCAAAGTCTCATGATCAACATGCATTCTTTCAAGAGACAAAATATTTTCACAAAGAATCTTATTTTCAAGGGACATGTTTTGCAAAGAGACATTTAAAACTTCTTTTTCAATATTCAAGCATTCAATAGAATCAAGAAGCTTTTTATTTTCACAAAATAATTTTGAATTCTCATTCAATAAATCATTAATTTTGATTTTCATTTCCTTATTCCTTTTTGAAGCCTTTTTTAATTCTCCATACATCTCAACAAGTAATTCACTAGGATCATCAATATCATCAATATCATCATCACTATAAGTAGAGGTAGAAGGAGTGGATTGTACCTCATCATTTATTGCCATAAAGCATACATCTACTCTTTCTTATTCATGAGTAGCTTGAAGTAGTTTCCACATATCATGAGCGGTGTCGCATTCACTCACTTGATCGTACACAATCATATCCAGTGCACAACTCAAGATATTCATGGCTTGGTAATTCATTGTCATCTTCTTTGAGTCACTCTCATCAAATTCGTCCATAGACTTTGGCTCTTTAGTAACTCCATCAATTCTCACTTTCATTGGTATGTAAGGTCCTTTCTCAACAATATTCCACAAATCAAAGTTAATAGAACAAATATATATCTTAACTCTAGATTTCCAAAATGTGTAATTTGTTCCATACAAAGGTGGTCTATTTGTGGAGAAACCTTCCATATAAGGCAAATTTGATAAACTAGCCATATGATCTTTACTTCTAGGTTGTTAAACCTTAAAAAGAAGACCTTGCTCTGATACCAATTGTAAGACCTAAGAGGGGGGTGAATTAGGTCTTAGGCTAATTATCAAAATCTTTTCGTTGTTTTGAAAAACCTTTGCCTTAATAAAAGCTCTTCTTTAATTCCACAAGCTTCAAGTTTATATGTGATGTGATGGTTAAGATAATATCATCAAACTACAACCAATCAATCAACAACAATCAATAAGTAATAATAACATGAGCATGTAAATAAATAAAGCTATAAGAAAATGAACACACGATTTATAGTGGTTCGATCTCTCCAAGATCTACATCCACTACCTTGAGTCCACACTCAAGGATTTCAACCAATCCATTATATGCTCAAGTTCAACAATTACATAAGAGGCTAACCACGCTATCGTTTTACACTCACAACCTCTTCTAGTAATTATATAAGCAAGGTTCACCCTTCCACAAGGATTTTATATCTAAAGACAACCTCAAGACTAATCTAATCCAAGGCTCACCCTCACACGGGTTTTACACTACAACCTTGATTAATCTAGTCTATGGCTCACCCTTCCACAAAAGGGTTTTATGTCACAAGATAACCTTGCAATGAGCTAGTAGAAAAACAGAATTAAAATGAAGAATGGAGTTTGGATATTACCAACACTTCTTGGTGGATAATTACAATTGCTAGCACCACTTCACCTTTGCCTTTGGAATCTTGAATGTACACCTTGAGCACAAGGCAATTTGAGAGATTTTCAATTTAATTTGATGTAAAACAAGTTAGAGCATGTAGGATTTCTTAAGTTCAAAGTTCTACTAAAAAATCTGGAGTTTATGGCTTTTATAGAATTCAAAAATCAATTAAAACGGCCATAAAATGGCTAGTAACGGCTAGTTTCAGAAAATTCGGACGACCGAATTCTGCGTCTGAATTTTTTGGACGACCGAATTTTTCTTGCTGCGTCCGAATCTTCTTCCGAATTTCTCTGGAAGAACAGTGACCATGCTGAAGGCCAAAATTCGGACGACCGAATTTTTTGGCTGCGTCCGAATCTTCTTCTGAATTTCTCTGGAAGAATAGTAGCAAACTTTTGCTACAAAATTCGGACGACAGAATTTTTTGTCCTGCGTCCGAATCTTCTTCCGAATTTTTCAAACTTTTTCAAAACATGTTCAAATCAATTCAAACAAGTTGGAAAACATTCTAGCCTCAAAGATAAGTCATTAAAGACCTTTTAAGTGCAAAAATCATTTATGAAAACTTGATAATTTAGATAAGTTCAAAACCATTGAAACCATTTAAATCAAGTTTTGTGCTCTCAATTGCAACTCATAGATTCCAAGGCTTAAGAGTGTAGGGTTTACAAAGTTTACCTATTAAGCACATGCAACCTACACTTCATGTCTTCAAAGCCTTCTAACATCTTGAACAAACTCTTCAATCTTCAATCACTTTGATATATTGGAGTTGTTCTTGCATTTTAGCTTCAAGGCAATGAGACTTCAAACTTCTTAATCCACAAATCCTATCACACAACATACAAGCATATTAGTCCTCATCAATATTTGTCATTTATCAAAACTACATGATTTGCCCTTAGGGCTAACAATTAGGATTTGAGCAGCTTAAGGATTTATATTCTTCTGATGTTGATTTTGCTACTGTATATTCTGCTTGTGAACATACTGCATTCCAGAAATTCTATAGGCATGATGGCTATCTATTTAAAGGTAGTCAGTTTTGTGTGCCTAATTGTTCTATGCGTACTTTATTTGTGCATGAGGCTCATAGTGGTGGTTTGATGGGTCATTTTGGGGTTGCTAAAACTTTGGCTATTTTGCAAGAATATTTTTATTGGCCAGGTATGCTTAAGGATGTTGAACGTGTGTGTGCCAAGTGTATTGCATGTAGACAAGCAAAATCCACTGTCAAACCTCATGGTTTGTATACCCCTTTACCTGTGCCTACTGAGCCGTGGACTGATATCTCTATGGACTTTGTTTTGGGTTTGCCTAAGACTAAAAAGGGATGTGATAGCATCTTCGTTGTTGTTGATAGGTTTAGTAAGATGGCACATTTCATTGCATGCCATAAGACTGATGATGCTGTGCAAGTGGCTGATTTATTTTTCAAAGATGTTGTTAGATTGCACGGTCTTCCTAGGTCTATTGTTTCTGATAGAGATGCTAAATTTCTAAGTCATTTTTGGCGTGTGTTGTGGGGCAAATTGGGTACCAAACTACTTTATTCTACTACATGTCACCCACAGACTGATGGTCAAACTGAGGTTGTCAATAGGACTTTGGGTACCTTACTACGTGCTGTCGTTGGTAAGAATCTTAAAACTTGGGGTGAATGTTTACCATTTATTGAGTTTGCATATAACCGGAGTGTGCATTCCTCCACAGGTTATTCACCATTTGAACTTGTATATGGCTTTAATCCTTTAACTATTTTGGATTTGGTGCCTTTACCTTTGCATGAGTTGTCTAATACAGACGGCAAGAGCAAGGCTGAATGGTACGAGTCCTACATGAGAAGGCAAGACAGCATATTGAACAGAAAAATAAGGTCTATGCCAAACAAGCCAATAAAGGGCGAAAATTAGTGACTTTTGAACCCGGTGATTGGGTTTGGGTACACTTTTTTTTTTTTTTTTAAACCACCTGCAATGGTGGGGGGTTTGGCATAGACCCCTACCTGTTTATTAACAATGGTAATTAATTTACAATGAAAGAGAAACTAAAAGAAAACACCAAATAGTAGGCAAAACAGAAAGATAAGCCAATAGTATAAATAGCAAGATCCTAATTAACTCCGTAGATTTGGAACTCCTTGCTTATCTAGGATGAGAGGTCCTCGGGCAGCTTGCGGTAGTTGATCCAAAGCATATATATAGGAAGTACCAACGTCGATATACCCTTGATTGGCCAAGGCATCTGCAACCACATTTGCTTCTCGGTAAACATGTGAAAAGGAAAAATTCTTGCCTTTGGTGAGTGAGAGAATATGACGCAAAGTATACCTAAATCTCCAAGCGGGCCTATGTTTAGCAAGAACTGAGTTAAGTAATAGTAGTGAGTCTGTTTGGACTGCCACATAAGAATACTGTAGTGATAGACATAGTTTTACACCCAAAAGTAATCCCTGCAACTCTGCCTCAAAATTAGTTCGGATGCCAATATAGGAGTAAAAGGCAGCAATAAAGTTTCCATTGGATGTTCTAAGAACTCCTCCGACCGATGAATTCCCTGGATTTCCCTTTGAAGCCCCATCAATATTCAAGATTACTTGATCCGGATCATAATCTTGCTTCCATTTCACTACAAGTGGATGGCGATGTTTTTTCGGAGTGAGCGGATGCATAGGAATGCCAAAAATAGATAAGTCCAAACAAACTTAAAAACTAATTAAAAGACTCTCAAAATTTAGGAAATTTCGTCCAAGCCTTAGGCTGAATTTTTGAGCCCATCAATTTGCTATCTTGGACATCAATTTGGTGGACATCTTCATTGGATCTTGATCACTTAAGTTTCGTGCCTCTAGATTATCATCACAACCCTTTTGGTTCTTGTAGCACTTCTTCAAAGTCCTCCAAAATCGAACGAATTTCTTCAGGGATAGGCTGCTTATGGCTTTCCCCACCAACTGATTTGTTTGGTTCCGCCGTTGGGAAAATCAACATTAGCAGTGCATCAGCCCGTCGCAATTTCTCCAGGCTGTTGATCTCACATTGTTTAATTTCTTGAGAATTTTGAGCCTACCATGAGTATTTTCTGCCTTCCCACACAAATTCCATGGTCATAGCAGCATAGTCGAAGTTTATCTTACCCAATTCCTGAAGCCATGCATTGCTTAAAATAATGTCCAGACCCGCTAAATTCAAAACATGAAGTGTGGCTTTCAAAAGATGGAGACGATGGAATTTTCGGCTTGAACAAACAAGGATTCAACTTTTGAACAAACAAACAATTCTTATACACACAAGATAATTAAATTCCTACGACACCTCTGAGAAACTTGTTCTAAGCAATCCCGATAATAAGAATTTAACCAAGTAGAAGAACACTTACATGCCACAATTGGAAATCTCAATTGATAAGTGAAAGTGTAGTTCTTGGAGTAACAAGAGTAAGAGGAATCAACCCTCTCAAAGTGGTGGCGGTAGCCCCTCTCAAATGACACTCAAAATCTGACCTAATTGCCTCAAAGAAGGCTACTTATAGCTAGGGTAAGATATGAAAGGGTTGGGCTTAATGACACATGTAAGCCCAACATAAAACAAGACATAAAACAAATCCAACAAGGTTGGCAGCCCAAGTTTTAGAAACATAACATCCTCTTGGACTTGAGCCCATTACATAGCCTTCAAGTAGTAAAATCATTCGATCTAAAGATTTTAGACAAATGGACCAAGTTGGGTTGCGGCCCACTCCAACAGGTTTGGATAGGCAAATAAGGCCTCTTGAAGCGCCTTAGCTCTAGCTCTGGTCATTGGCCCAACCGGTATGATTAGCTCTTTATTGGACACGTCCAAACCATCATAGTAATCCGTAGTCTTGCTCGCATCAGTCCCTCCCTCCTCACGAAGATTCATCCTCGAATCTGGATCCATATCAAAAGGAGAAAGGTCAGCAACATTAAAGGTCGCAGAAACACCATACTCACCTGGCAGATCAAGCTTGTAGGCATTGTTATTGATTCTTTCTATCACTTGAAATGGACCATCTCCTCTAGGAGCTAATTTGGATTTTCGCTGGACAGGAAACTATTCCTTCCTTAGGTGTACCCAAATCCAATCAACGGGTTCAAAAGTCACCAATTTTCGTCCTTTATTGGCTTGTTTGGCATAGACCTTATTCTTCTACTCAATATGCTGTCTTGCCCTCTCGTGTATATAGGGAAAGGTTTCTAGAAACTCCACCCATGTGGCATGTCGCTTGCTCAGCTTGCCCTGTCCCTTCAAGTGCTTTAAAGAATCATGATCGGTCCTAATGACAAACTCTCTAGGTTGGAGATAATGTTGCCATACTTCCAATGCTCTCACAACTGCATACAACTCCTTGTCATATGTGGGATAATTGAGTTGTGCACCACTAAGCTTCTCATTAAAATATGCAACTGGTCTGTTCTCCTGCAAAAGCACAACACCTATACCAATCCCAGAAGCATCACATTCAACCTCAAAAGTTTTCTCAAAATCAGGTAAACATAAAATAGGGGCAGAACATAATTTTTTCTTCAACAATGTAAATGTATGTTCTTGTTCCCGACCCCAAGTAAATCCTTTTTCTTTCTTAATTACCTCAGTTAAAGGAGCAGCAATAGTAGAAAAGTCCTTCACAAACCTCTTATAGAAACTAGCGAGTCCATGAAAGCTCCTCACCTCACTCAAACTCTTAGGAGTTGGCCAATCCTGGATAGCCTTCACCTTTTCACTATCAATCTCAATTCCCTAAGAACTGATTATAAGCCCCAAAAATACTAACCGATCAATGCAAAATTTACACTTCTTAAGGTTTGCATACAGTTTTTCCTGTCTAAGTACATCTAAGACACACTGTACATGCATGACATGCATATCCAAATTAGTGCTATATACCAAGATGTCATCAAAGTAAACAACAACAAACTTGCCAAGAAATGCACGCAAGACATGATTCATCAATCTCATAAAAGTATTGGGTGCATTTGTTAATCCAAATGGCATAACTAACCACTCATACAACCCATACTTAGTTTTGAAAGCAGTTTTCCATTCATCCCCTGGTTTCATTCTAATTTGGTGGTATCCACTTTTCAAATCAATTTTTGTAAAAATACATGCACCATGCAGTTCATCAAGCATATCATCTAGTCTAGGGATAGGATGGCAATACTTTACAGTGATTTTATTCACGACTTTACAATCCACACACATCCTCCACGTTCCATCCTTCTTTGGCACCAACAACACAGGTACGACACAAGGACTCAAGCTTTCTCTCACATGCCCTTTCTCCAATAGCTCATCCACTTGCTTCTGAAGCTCCTTTGTTTCCTCAGGATTACTCCGGTAAGCTGGGCGATTAGGTATCTGAGCTCCAGGAACGAAGTCTATCTGGTGCTCTATGCCTCTCAAGGGTGGCAATCCCGGGGCATCTCCTCAGAAAAGACATCCGCATAATCCTGTAAAAGAGATGAAAACACGCTAGGGAAAGAATCAAGAGGGTTAGTGTCAGAAACTTAACACTCTCTATATCTTACTAAGACTAGTGCTCTCTTCTCCCCAATTGCTCTTCTCATGTCTTTTCCCCTCGCATACAAGTTCACTTTTCTTTCTTTCTTTTCAATGCAATCACTCACATTTGGGCCACTCCCAATTTTCTTTTGGGCCTCTTTTCCATCTTTAATTTTGTTACGCTCTTTTCCCGATCCCTTCTGGCCTTTAGTTACCTTTGATTGGTCCAAGTATAGAGAGAATAAGCTATGCAAACCTCGAACATCCATAAGAGAACTTTTACTAAGAGATGTACATAGGGGTGGTTTGATGGGGCATTTTGGCATTAAGAAAACTTTAGATGTATTGAGGGAACATTTTTTTGGCCACATATGAAACGAGATGTTAAAAGGCTATGTAATAAGTGTATTTCTTGCAAACAAGCTAAATCTAGAGTTATGCCACATGGTTTGTACTCACCATTACCTATCCCTTACGAACCTAGGACTCATATTTCCATGGATTTTGTTCTAGGATTACCTAGATAGAAAATTGGAGAGGATTCTATTTTTGTTGTTGTTGACAGGTCTTCCAAAATGGCACATTTCATACCTTGCAAGAAAACTGATGATACCTCTCATGTCACTGCTTTATTTTTCAACAATGTTGCGAGGCTACATGGCATATCTAAGAGTATTGTAAGTGATAGAGATGTTAAGTTCTTGAGCTACTTTTGGAAAACTTTGTGGGGTAGTTGGGAACAAAACTGCTATTCTCTACAGCTTGTCACCCTCAAACTAATGGCCAAATTGAGGTAGTAAATCGAACTTTAACTACTTTATTGCGTGCCATTATTCAAAGGAATTTGAAGAATTGGGTAGAAAGTCAACCTCGTGGAGTTTGCATACAATAGGAGTGTACATTCCGCCACTAATTACTCACCTTTTGAGATTGTTTATGGTTTGAATCCATTAACTCCCCTAGATTTGAAGCCTTTGCCAATTGAGGAACGAGCTAGCTTGGGTGAAAGTAAGTGTTACTTGAACCTCATGATTGGGTTTGGGTTCATGTGAGGAAAGAAAGATTTCCCCAACAAAGGAAGTCCAAGTTGCATCCACTAGGAGATGGACCGCTTCAAGTGATTGAAAAGATTAACGACAAAGCTTACAAAATTGCTCTTCCCAGCGAGTAGGGTAATGTTAGTGTACATTTACCGTTTCTAACTTATCCCTCTTTGATGTAGGAGTAGATTCGAGGACGAATCCTCTCAAAGAGAGAGGGAATGATGAGAATCAAGAAGCGTCGAGATCAAGTGATCAAGACCCATTAAAGATTTTCGCTGGCCCAATCACTAGAGCTAAGGCTAAGAGGATGAAAGAGACCTTGAGTGCATTGCTTGAAAGCATGATTATCTTTCAAGGGTGTATGCTGCGCAAGGAGGATCAATGATGGTGAATTTATTACATTCAAGTTGTCCAACCACTTTGGAGTCCACTGGGTAGCCAAATTGATGGGCTAAAAAATTCAGCCTAAGGGCTGGACGAAATTTCCTTATTTTTAGGAGTTTGTTAATTAGTTTTTTAAGTTTGTTTGGTCTAAGAACATTTAATTATTAAAGTCAGTATCTGTTTTTTTATTTTTTACTCCTTAATAGGATTTAATTAGCTACAAATTCAAGCCCGTGTTTCAACCACTTACTCCAAATCCAAAACCAATTAGGTTAGGGTTTTGAGATATCTATTTATATAGGATCTCTTTTTAGAATATGAAGATTATGTCATTAATATTTTTGTGAGAATACATTCTCTCTTTGGTTCTTGAAAGAACTTCTTGAACTTATCAAGTTATTCAACTTGTGCCGTTCATTCATTTGAATCACATCTTAAGTTCTTATCTTTATTGATAACGGGTTTAAAGTTTCTGTTTATACCTTTGGTTCTTGGGTTAAATATCCAACGGGCTAAGGGTTCTTGAAGCCTTTTTCACACGTCGTTGGTCATTTGTGTAAGTTTGCAGTTGGGTTCTAGGTTTCTATACCTAGGGTTCGCATCACGTCCTCTTCTCCCTCACTGAGTCTGATCGTTCTGGCCACAAGATGGGATCACATCGGAGACTGGGGAGCAGGGTTGTTTGGATTTTCAGCATTCTGACCCTCAAGTATGCCATACAACTTAGTAAAGTTGGCTTGCATACCTTCCATTTTGATGGCTACCTGAGCAAAATGGCTTATGAGTTTCGCAAGATCTCTCTCCAATTGGTTAATGCAAGATCGATTAGAGTTTGAGCTTTCCTCACTGATTTGTTGAACTGGGGCAGCCATCGCAAAAAAACAAGCAAGGTCACTTGAGAAAGTTCACCTTCTCTCAATGAAAGCACCAATGTCAAGGTACCGACAGCGGTGCTCAGCATGTTTCACCAATAAACTGAACGGAGGTTCATGGCCAATGGCAAAGTTTCGGCCAAACTCGACAGTTTAAGGCAGAATTACAATAAATTGGATAAGAGTACAATTTTGGTGTGAAAGTTCCACGTTTTATGTATATATTAAGCACCAACGAAAGAGATCAATACAATAAGTAAACCAGCACAACACTGGTCAATCTCAACAATTTTCGGCACAACACTAGGAAAGCTGAAGGTATAACCTCAGCTATTAGAAGTCTGAAGAATGATAAAAACCAATAATCAACAATGGGCTAAGAAGCCCTTATTTAAGGGGCTAAGGAAAGTCCTTGTGTACCCATGAAATTTGCCTTAATATCCTCTCCTTTATTAAGAGGGCCGTTTCCAACCGTTTCTGCCTGTTTCTGGCCGTTTCAAGCATTTTCTTATGATTTTCGCCACTTTGTCCTCCCTTATTTACTGCAGCCATTTTGTGGCTTGCCACTCTACTTTGCAGCCCACGTTGCATATGCACGAGGCCAAACAGCCGTTCTGACCCACCATTTCGTTTGTCAGTCCAGCCTGGTGTGTAGCCTTCTTCCTCCGTTCACGATAGGCATATGCAATTTTTTTGCGCTGAGCTTTACTCAAGTCCTCAATAGTACTTGAAGAACCGGAAATTGTTGAGGAACTAGGTATGGCTAGACGCATGAAAGTTGTCGGCACTGGTCGTTAACCGCAGAATGCTGCTCGAGTCCCTACTTTGCTTTGCCTTTTCTTCAATATAAACAGAAAATGTAGAACTTCCACACCAAAAACTGAGTCCCTACTTTATTTTGCCCCGATTTTGTTTTATTTTGCCGAGTTGATCCCTTGGTCGTGAGCCTCTGTGTAGCCTTTGGGAAAACATACCGCGCACACCATTGCCAGTATCCTGACATTGGTGCTTTCATTGAGAGAACGTATACTTTCTCAAGTGACCTTGCTCGTTTATTTGCGATGGCTGCCCCAGAACATCAAGTTGGCAAGGAAAGCTCACACGCCAATCAGTTTCGCATCGAGCAATTGGAAAAGGGTCAGGCTCAACTCTTGAGCATATTTAACCGAGTGACATTCAAAATAGAAGATATGCAGGCTAATTTCTATTTAACATGCTTGAAAATCGAGATGTTTGTACTTTGACCAAACCTACTCTTGAAGTGTTGGCCCTAGCAATGAAGAAGACAGTAGATCCCACAATTCTGAAATGCAAATCACACAACCAGGTCAACCCACTGTACAATAATTTTAAATGGTGGACAGATAATGAGGCGTATGATTATCCTGGCAGTCCGTTTATGAGGCCAAGGAGACAAACTGAACCACATGAACGTCGTGCTAGTCCTAGAAGACCCTGAATGGTGTTTCTAACCTTTGAGAAAGGAAACCCTACAGAATGAATTTTCAAAATTGAATACTTCTTTGCCAAGCAGAAAATTCCACAGGAGGAGCAAGTGGAGTATGCTTCTTGCTTAAACCAGTGGTGGCGTTGGTTACGAAAGCAATCGGAGACGGCTTGGGTGGACACGATTCACCAATGAGCTATTTGATCATTTTGGCCTCTCCAACATTGTGAACCTTGACGAACAGTTGGCTAAACTCCATTAGGAGGCCAGCTTGGTGGAGTATTTGGAGGACTTCGAATGTTTGGCTGAAGCAGCAGGCAAATGGTCAGAAGGTGCTTTAATGGACATGTTTTTGGAAGGCCTTCGTCCAGTCTTAAGAAGAGAGGTAAAAATTTGAGACCTACAAACTTTGTCCCATTGTATTAAATTGGCTCAATTGATTAATGATGGTCGAAAGTTAGAAAAAGAGACATCAAAACCCTTCTTAAAAGAGACAATACCAGAAGACAATGAAGAAATAAAACAGAAAGAACTTGAAAAGTACACCATAGACAAGAAAGGTAGATAAGGGTTTGTGTTTCAAATGTAATAGCAAGTGGCAACCTGGCCACCGATGTATGAAAGGGAAGATTCTGGTTATGGAGAAGGAATCCAGTGACGATGATGCAGGTTTGGAGTTGTTTAAAACAAGGGTAGTGAGAACAAGCCAAAGAAAGGAAAGGCAGAAGGTAAACTAGCCTTGAACTCTCTTAATAGTGTAGCAAGACTCTCTACCATGCTGTTTAAAGGAATAATTATGGGAAAGAAACTTGCAGTGACGGTGCATCTCATAACTTTATCAATGCCAAAGTGGTATAGAAACTGAAGCTTAGCACCAACCCCATTGTCCCATTTAATATTAAAGTTGTAAACAGGCATAAATTATTATGCACAATCATGGTTTAGAAGTTGTTTTGGGCAATGCTGATGCGAACAAGACTATGGACTGCCATGATGGGTTGGACGTGTCCAATAAGCAGCTAATTATACCAGTTGGACCTATAATCATAGTTAGGGCTAAGGTACTTCAAGAGGCCTTATTTGAGTATGTAGGCTAACATTTGAAGAAGATAGAGCTAGTCAAACCTATTGGAGGAGAGTTAGTTGGGCCACAACTCAACTTGGTCCATTTGTCTCAAATACTTGGGTCGGATGATCTTGACACTTGAAGGCTATAGAGTGGGCTTAAGTCCAAGAGGGAGTGATGTAAGCAATGACATCATAATAGAGTGTGATGTAAGTCATGATGTCATAGTATAGTATGATGTAAGCAATGACGTCATAGGATAGTGTGATGTAAACCATGATGTTATGGTATAGTATGAGGTAAGTAATGATATTATAGGGTAATGTGATGTAAGTAATGATATCATGTTGTATTATAGAGTCTTCCTAAGAGTTCTATATAAACTCATAGCTTATAAGGTTGAGAGAACAAGATTTTGGAGTCATTTGTAGAGAGGGGCTACCGCCACCTTGAGAGGTTAGAATTCCTCTTGTTCTTGTTACTCAAAGAATTACTCTTCACTTATCAATTGAGATTTTTGATTGTGGCGTGTAAGTGTTCTTTTTGCTCATTAGATTCTGATTATCGGGATTGCTTAGAACAAGTTTCTAAGAGGTGTCGTAGGGATTTAATTATCTTGTGTGTTTGGTCATAAACTGGTTTCCGCAGAAAGCTCATTAAATGGTATCAGAGTCGTGGTGTGGAGGAGGATCCCTATTCTGCTCCATCAAAGTTCAAAGACCTTCCGAAAAACCTCTTCAACCAGCTTCTTCAACGATTTACCGACGACATCTTCAAAAGGTGTGAATTTCAGCCTCGATTTTCAATTCTTCTTATTAAGTATTTGTAATATTCGCTTTGGTTAGATTGTTATTAAAAAAATAGTACAATCAAATACATAAGCACATATATTTCGGACAAGAAAAAAAAAGGAGTGGTGTGAAAAAAAAAAGTCAGTGCAAAAATTTTTTTCCTAGCATATTTATACTTCTTGTTGGACCATTTTGAATTACTTATGATAAGCAGTTTTAATATTCTTTTGTATTCCAATTGTTAGCTTGTTGTATTCTTGTTTGGAGTTTCAAAGATTGTTAGTGTATTGGTTGTTGAGTGGGCTCAATAGGGAAATAGCTAATGTTGTGGAGTTGCAACACTACCTAGAATTGAGAATATGGTGAACATGACCATAAAGGTGGAGAGACAGCTAAAGGCTAGGCTGGTAGCGACGAGCGGAGCAAATTCTAGCTATGCATGGAACTCTAGATGGCCTAAAAAGGAGGACAAGTATAAGGATAAGGGAGTGGACTTCAAGGAAGCACCTAAGAAACCAGTTGGGGGATTTGAAATGAAAGGTACTTCCAACACCCAAGTTACATCTAGTAAGCATTCATCTATCAAATGTTTTAAATGGTTGGGTATTGGTCATATTGCATCTCAATGTCCTAATAAAAAGGTTATGATTATGAGGGACAATGGAGTGCTTGATTCCGAGGATAGCAGTAGTGAATCTGAATTTGTCCTTGAAAATAACTTTGATGATGATAATTACTTTAAGAGGACTGTTATAGGTGAAGCATTAGTAGTCAGGAGAGTATTGAGTACTAGAGCTACATATGAGATTGTAGATCAAAGAGAAAATCTTTTTCATACAATGTGTTTAGTGGGAGAAAATGTATACAATTTGATCATTGATGGGGGGAGTTGTACCAATGCGGTTAGTACCACCATGGTAGATAAATTGGGGCTGACTTGCATGAGACATCCAGAACCTTATAAACTACAGTGGTTTAATGATAGTGCAGATGTGAAGGTAACTAAACAAGTATTGGTGACATTCTCAATTGGTAGATATGAGGATGAGGTGTTGCGTGATGTGGTTTACATGGAGGCTGGTCATATACTACTTGGGAGACCTTGGCAGTTTGATAGGAGAGTAGCATATGATGGGTATACCAATAGGTACTCCTTCAAGTTTAAGGGTAGGAATTTCACTCTTATACCTCTATCACTTCGTGAACTATACTTGGACTAGTCGAAGATAAGTAAAGGCGAGGGGGACTCAGGCAATGAACGTAACAAAATTAAAGAGGGAAAAGAGGCCAAAAGAAAAATTGAAAGTGGCCCAAATGTGAGTGATTGCATTGAAAAGAAATAAAGAAAAGTGAACTTGTAGGCGAGGGAAAAATACATGAGAAGAGCAATTGGGGAGAAGAGAGCACTAGAGCAATTTGGGAGAAAAGAGCACTAGTCATAGTAAGATATAGAGAGTGTTTAGTTTCTGACACTAACTCTCTTGATTCTTTGCCTAGCATGTTTTCATCGACATCCTCACAGACTCAATCGGTGAGCACCAGATAGACTTCATGCCTAGAGCTCAGATACCTAATCATCCAGCGTATCGAAGTAATCCTGAGGTAACAAAGGAGCTTCAGAAGCACGTGGATGAGCTATTGGAGAAAGGGAATGTGAGAGAAAGCTTGAGTCCTTGTGTTATACCTGGATTGTAGAGCCGTAAATAAAATTATTGCAAAATATTGCCATCCTATTCCTAGGTCAGATGATATGCTTGATGAACTGCATGGTGAATATATTTTTACAAAAATTGATTTGAAATGTTGATACCTCCAAATTAGAATGAAATCAGGGGATGAATGGAAAACTACTTTCAAAACTAAGTATGGGTTGTATGAGTGGTTAGTTATGACATTTGGTTTAACCAGTGCACCAAGCACTGTTATGAGATTGATGAATCATGTCTTGTGTGCATTTCTTGGCAAATTTGTGGTTGTTTACTTTTATAATATTTTGGTATGTAGCACTAATCTGGATATGCATGTCATGCATGTGAGATGTGTCTTGGATGTACTTAGACAGGAAAATATGTATGTAAACCTTAAGAATTGTACATTTTGCATTGATCGGTTAGTATATTTGGAGTTTATAATCAGTTCTCAGGGAGTTGAGGTTGTTAGTGAGAAGGTGAAGGCTATCTAGGATTGGCCAACTCCTAAGAGTGTGAGTGAGGTGAGGAGTTTTCATAGACTTGCTCATTTCTGCATGAGGTTTGTGAAGGACTTTTCTATCATTACTGCTCCTTTGATGCAGTAATTAAAAAGGACAAAGGGTTTAATTGGGGTCAGGAACAAGAACATGCATTTACATTTTTGAAAGAAAAATTATGTTCTGCTTATATTCTATGTTTGCCTGATTTTGAGAAAGCTTTTGAGGTTGAATGTGATGCTTCTAGGATTGGTATAGGAGTTGTGCTTTTGCAGAAAAACAAACCAATTGCATACTTCAGTGAGAAGCTTCGTGGTGCACAACTCAATTATCCCACATATGATAAGGAGTTGTATGCGGTTGTGAGAGCATTGGAGGTGTGGCAACATTATCTTCAACCTAGAGAGTTTGTCATTTAGACTGATCATGAGTAAAGCATTTGAAGGGACAGGGCAAGCTGAGCAAGTGACATGCCACTTGGGTGGAGTTTCTGGAGACCTTTCCCTATGTACTGCAATACAAGCAAGGGAAGGAGAACGTGGTAGCTGATACTTGATCTAGGAGGTATTCCTTAATTACTACTCTACATTCTAAGTTATTAGGATTTGAGCAGCTTAAGGATTTATATTCTTCTGATGTTGATTTTGCTACTGTATATTCCGCTTGTGAACATACTGTATTCCAGAAATGCTATAGGCATGATGGCTGTCTGCTTAGAGGTAGTCAATTGTGTGTTTCTAATTGTTCTATGCATACTTTATTTGTGCATGAGGCTCATAGTGGTGGTTTGATAGGTCATTTTGGGGTTGCAAGAACATTTTTATTGGACAGGTATGCATAAGGATGCTGAACATGTGTGTGCCAAGTGTATTGCATGTAGACAGGAAAAATCCACTGTCGAAACTCATGATTTGTATACCCCTTTACATGTGCCTACTGAGCCGTGGACTGATATCTCTATGGACTTTGTTTTGGGTTTGCCTAAGACTAAAAAGAGATATGATAGCATCTTCGTTGTTGTTGATAGGTTTAGTAAGATGGTGCATTTCATTGCATGCCATAAGACTAATGATGTTGTGCAAGTGGTTGATTTATTTTTTCAAAAATGTTGTTAGATTGCACGATCTTCCTAGGTCTATTGTTTCCGATAGAGATGCTAAATTTCTAAGCCACAGCTGATGGTCAAACTGAGGTTGTCAATAGAACTTTGGGTACCTTACTACGTATTGTCGTTGGTAATAATCTTAAAACTAGGTGTGAATGTTTAACATTTAATGAGTTTGCATATAACCGGAGTGTGCATTCCACCACAGGTTATTCACCATTTGAACTTGTATATGGCTTTAATCTTTTAACTGTTTTGGATTTGGTGTCTTTACCTTTGCATGAGTTTTCTAGTACAAACGGCAAGAGCAAGGCTGAGATGGTACGAGTCCTACAAGAGAAGCCAAGACAGTATATTGAACAGAAAAATATGGTCTATGCCAAACAAGCCAATAAAGGGCAAAAATTGGTGACTTTTGAACCTGGTGATTGGTTTGGGTACACTTAAGGAAGAAAAGATTTCCTTCCCAGAGGAAGTCCAAATTAGCTCCTAGGGGAGATGGTCCATTTCAAGTGCTGGAACGGATCAATAACAATGCCTACAAGCTTGATCTGCCTGGTGAGTATGGTGCTTCTATGACCTTTAATGTTGTTGATCTTTCTCCTTTTGATATGGATTCAGATTCAAGGATGAATCTTTGTGAGGAGGGAGGGACTGATGCGAGCAAGACTATGGACTGCCATGATGGGTTGGATGTGTCTAATAAACAGCTAATTATACCAGTTGGACCAATTATCAGAGCTAGGGCTAAGGCACTTCAAGAGGCCTTGTTTACGTATGTAGGCCAACATTTGAAGAGGATAGAGCTAGCCAAACCTATTGGAAGAGAGTTAGTTGGGCCACAAACCAACTTGGTCTATTTGTCTCAAATACTTGGGCCGGATGATCTTGACACTTGAAGGCTATGGAGTGAGCTTAAGTCCAAGAGGGAATGATGTAAGTAATGACATCATAATAGAGTGTGATGTAAGCCATAATGTCATAGTATAGTATGAGGTAAGTAATGACGTCATAAGGTAGTGTGATGTAAACCATGATGTCATAGTATAGTATGAGGTAGGCAATGACAGGCCCTCTCTTCCCCTATGTATTTCCCCTTTATTTTCACTTAATTATGAGCACAAAGTATGTATTGTAAGGCCTATATAAGCCACAAGTTTCTGGTTTTTAGAGATTAGATTTTGAAGCTTAAACCTTTTGTAATACTCCTTGAATAATATGTGATACTTGTTCAAACTATTTCCTAATTTATATCTCTTTAGTTGGCTACTTAAGAGTGAGTATTACGAGTCTAATTATACACTTAATTTGTGATGAATTTCGTGTATAATAGATACTAAGCCCTAAGATGAAATAAAAGTGTGTCATATCTCTTAAATTAACTTAGATTATACTTCCCTCTCCTCTTTTCCATTCAGCCATATCCCTAGGTCTACTTCCATCCTTGATATCTCTATTATATATTTGTCTAAGTCTTAGGCTAATATATAACATTCTTCAAGAAATTCCAGCAACAAACAATGTATTTGTTAATTATATGATCAAGAAATTCTGTTTGAAGATAAGAATGCAAGATTGACTCCAAGAAACTCCAAGAATTTTAGAAGAATACAAGATTGACACCAAGAAACTCCAAGAATTTTAGAACCTTCTATTATAAAGAGCAAATCAAGGCTATACAAGAACTTCAAGTTTTCACCAATCTTGATTAGAGAATTCAGGTTTAATCAATCAAACAACAAGATCAAGAATTCAAGAATCAAGCTTTTGGCCATAATTTCTTTCTTTCCTTTCTTTTATTCAAGAACACGAAATCAAAAATTCAGTCCGAGGTCTTATAGGTTCCTAGGGTTCGAATTTCTTTGAAGAAGAAAGCAAAGAACACAATTTTGATCCAAAGGACAGCAAAGAAAACACATGGCCGGAAATTTTGAAGCAAGAATGACAAGAAACAATTGATTTTTAGTCAAGAAAGTATCTGACCTACAGTTCAAAACTCTAGAAGATGAAAGAACACTACTTTAAATGCAAGAACGCAAGTGAATTCAGAAAAGGTAGTTTTTTTTTTTTGGAAGCAAGAAGCTCAAGAACAAGAAATCAAGAAACACAAGAAAACATGAAAGGATAGTAATCTGGTGGAAAAGTTGAGCTCTGATACCAAACTGATGCAAACCGTACTCTAGAATCAGCAAGACCCAACACAATTTGTTAGAATTTCCCCCCCCCCCCCAACAAGATTTTTCCAGCAAGTTTTAGCTTGAATTTTTATTAACCCATGTTTTTTTCCAAACAAAAACCAATATCTAAAAGGTGATACTACAAACAAACTCAAGCAATTTGTTTGGTAAGTCGAAGTAGTTCAAGATGAACCTCAGAATTGAAGAGAAAAATCTCTTTGAAATTTCACACTAAAATTCTAAAATAGAGTACAAAATCTTTGGAAATCCCTTCTCCAAATAGATAACCCTAAACCTAAAAAAATAACTGAGCCCAATTAATCTGGACTTTAACTAAAGAAAAAAGTGTTTAGAAAGCCCTAAACACTTTTTTAATATAATAAAAAGAGCAATTATTAATATAATAAAAGTTACTCTTTATAGCTACTGGTAAAGAGCAATTTGTCACTCTTTATATTCCAGAAGACTTTCCTCGACAATGGAAGCAACATGGCTACACTCACCTTCACTTCGGTGCTGTCCGTATTGCCCTTACTCTCCATGGCAGAAAAGGTCTCCCTATGGTAACCCGAGTTGCCCTCTTGGATACTCGATTTCTCGAATATCAACATGCTTGCATAGCCACAGTCGAAGCAACGTTAAATGCAGGCACGGTATTCATCACACTGTACCCAAATTTCAATATGTCATTAGCGGATCCCCATCTGCTAGATGCCCTCAAGGTACAAGTCCGGATAGCAGGGAGCCTCCTGTACATGACGCTCTTCATCGCTACTTTACATTATCAAATGATCTACCGAGTCCAAAACCATGCCATAGATCTCTCCCTTCTGGTGGAGAGGATGCTTTGCTCATCAAGGTAGATGATAAACAATGATCAGCTTGCACTCATGTCCCCGCACAAATCCCTAAAAATGAACTCCTTCGTCT
This sequence comes from Rauvolfia tetraphylla, assembly GCA_030512225.1. Lineage (NCBI taxonomy): Eukaryota > Viridiplantae > Streptophyta > Magnoliopsida > Gentianales > Apocynaceae > Rauvolfia > Rauvolfia tetraphylla. Next base: position 638,587 of record JAJQKT010000061.1, read on the forward strand.
TCCGCCTCGATGCTTGATCACGTGAATATGAAAAGATCCATGAGGCCGCAAATCAACCTCTCGGAATCTTCCTCCTCTCAGATCTCCCTGCATCTCGATGGCTCAGTGTCCATCAAATTCGACCATAAGCATCTCCAGCACTGTCAAGCAAACTTATCCTCGGATTTCCGTGATCCGACTCCCAGCTTGTTAATCCTCCATCCTATCATCAAGCTCGAACTTGACAAGCTTGCTACAAAGCAGATCCTTCGCACTCCACTTATATCTTTCCGGGATACCTTCCCGGATATTATCAAGTGGTACCAACCGGATGCTAGACCAGCTTGTCTTTGAGATCGATCCGCTCTCCAATCATTGTTATTGAGGGTGGATGTACTTCTTGTGAATCATGTCGAATTGCTGTCTTGAATGTGGTCTTGATCCGTAAGACCGCACTCGCAATCAATCCAGCAGACGAAGAAGGAAGAAGAAACAGCTCTCCTTCTCCGTGCTCCAACAAAGCACTCGACATAGATCCAGATTATCGCCAAAGGGAGCTCGGGTAGTCCGGCACTGCAGCAGGGTATGATCCTTCTATAGCGGAAATTCCTTCTACATGGTTACCTCCTAAACCAAAACCACCACTTCATCCCTACTACCAGAAATGTCTCAAAATCCTTGCCAAAGAAAAACCTGTAACACCAAGTTGCAAACCTGTCAACCCTTTTTATAAATCACCTGAACCACCAACTCCTATTCGGCCATTTGCATGTTCCAACCTCGCACTTTCCTCCATTTAATTCTCCCTTTCCTCAAACTACACCTTTTACCAAAGACAATGCCAGACATTCTCACAAAATCCAGAATTCATCCACAACCATACTTCCCAGTGGACAAACCACACCAGCCAATCCTGTTGAAACTGTTCTCAACTGGCAATCTGAAAATGTTGTTGCTCAAAACAAGATCTTATCTCAGATAGATCAGAAAGTTACCTGTAAACTCCCGCCTTGCTCATCGTCGAAATTAAAGTAGATTCTCAAGTGCAAGATCTGGAAGCCACCAAGAGGCTAATCGTCAATATGGAGCAAAGATTAAAACAAGTTCCTTATGATTTGCCTATGCCTGGAGTAAATCCTGCTGAGGTCATTCGTCAAAAACAGAAAGAGGTAGCTGATCTTGAAGGATACATTGCTTATCTCAAATCACAGGTTGAGTCCACTCCTTACTCTCCTCCACCACCAGCTACTACATTACCCTCAGCCTCTTCCAGTTTCTTTCCACCTTTCACAAACCCTTTTCAACCACCATCTAAAACTCAGTACACGGCTTTCGGAACCATGGGATATGAAAGGTCCAAACCATCTCCAAGTACTTTCAATGCTGCTCAATGGCTAAAAGCCAAACAAGCACAAAGACAACCATCGTCATCTGCTCCTCCCCCGGAAATCCACAAGCAAGCTTATTTCTGCCGGCTTGAATCTTCCACTTGCAAATCCACATAAATGTCTGGTTCCATTGATTTCTTCAAGTAAAATAGCGCTCCAATATTTGTCGATGGCATCTGTCTGAAGTATCTTCTGACCAGTAGTTGGTAGATGCAATTTGTGTATCTGAGATACTTGTTCTTTGAGAGCAGCTACGGCTTGAGTCTGTACAGGTGTCCAAGAGGATGGATTCTTTCTGAGCATCTTAGTGAGAGGATGAATATGTTCGGAGGCTCTGGGAAGAAAGTCTCGAACATAGTTGACTACACCAAGAAACTGTTGAACTTGTTTCTGTGTAAGATTAGACTCAGGGAACTTCTGCAATTCTTCAGAGATGTGATGTCCGGGAGAGTATGTACTCGCACTAAAATGCATTCCTAGGAAAGTAATTTCTGTGCAGCCAAGATCATTTTCTTTTCGAAAAGCATTACGCCATAGTTTTTTAACAATTTGAGCAAATTGACGTATGAGTTTATATGTTCATCCTTTGAAGAACTCGAAAAGTAGGATGTCATCAATATAAACCAGAGGCAGAGTGCAATAGTGGTTCAAAAATCTTGACCATGGCTTTTTGAAATAAAGATGGTGCGGGTTTTAATCCAAAAGGCATTACTTTCCACCTGAAATGCTCGGTTAAGTATGCAAAAGCTCGCTTTTAGGACGCTCATCGGGATGAATGCCTAATTGCCAAAAAACCAGATTTCAAATCAAATTTGGAAAACCATTTTGCACCGTGAAAGTTGTGACAACAGAGTGTGTGCTTATGTGGTAATGGAAATTTGTCATCTTGTAAAAAATGATTGAGAGGCTGATAATTAATTACCAGCCTCATTTTCCCACGAGCTTGTTCATCCCGCTTTATCAACATAGAATGCTTCACAAGACCATTGGGAATCTGTTGGTTCAATGAGGTCGATCGAAGGAGGTCAAGGCATTCTTTGGTGGCTAAACTCGGAGGTGGTTAGGGTTCATGCCAGAATGACTAGCTTTGGTGGGATTGATATCCTCATTTTTCTTGAATGGGAGTTTAATGAAGAACTGAGGATTTTGCCATAATGGATGAGAACATTTGGTGAGGAATTCTGATGGGATTCGCACAAGATTGGGAAACAAGAAGTTTATGAATCTCGATGATGAGATTAGGAGTGATTTGGTAAAGTCTTGGGATAGTGCCGTATTCTCCGAATCGTTTACCAAAACGAATACCATTGGGAAGAATTTGGAACTCGTGAAGTTTATCGTATATGTCAAAACCAACTAGAAGGTCTTTGTCAGTTTCAGCACAACCAATCAAATGTAAACGAACTTCACATTTAGGGAAGAACTGGATGGTAATGGTGTGTTTAGTAATTAAGGATGTGTAGAATGTTTTACCATCAGCAGTTATGAATTCCTTCTTGTGTTGTATCCAGTTTTCAGGGGGTAGAACATATGGATTCATCATGGATACTGCAGCTCCTGTATCAAAAAAGGCTATGGCAGGAATGGGCTTATCATACTTGGAGGTTCGGATTTGAACAGGGGCTTGAGGATGTGTTTTAGGAGGTTGAATAGCAAGAATCGGAACAGAAGGTTTTTCTGGAAGTATTGGATCAGGTTCTGGAGGAATAGTTTCTGAAAGAGTTGGTTCTACAATGTGATATGATAGAGGAATTTCTTCTTCTTCAATTGCAAAGAGAGTATGTTAAAATTCATCTGAGGAAGATTGTGTAGAAGAATCTGATTCAGAGGTTGTGTCTGAAGCAGAAGTGGATTCAGATTCTGTTGGGGAATTCAGGTCGGGAAAGGAAATCAGCCACTACATTAGATTTACCTTTGATATGTTTGACCTCAAAGGAATATTGCGCAAACCACGTTGACCATCTGAGCAGTTGAGAATTTGGGACTTGCTTCTGCTTGAATTGTAGTATCTTAGGAAATGAACTCATATCAGTTTCAACTAAGAACTTTGACCCTATGAGATAAAAACTGAATTTCTTTATCCCATTTTTGACAGCAAGGATTTCTTTGAAGGTGGAATGATAATGTATTTCTGCCGGCTTGAATCTTCCACTTGCAAATCCACATTTAGGAAATCTCCAAGATGGATTAGGAAATCTCAAATCAGATTTGTTGTAACTCCTAATGCCACTTGGTGGAATTAATTGCCTTAGATTTAGTAGGATTAGGAAATCTCCTTTTAGCTTTATTCCAAGCTTTCTTGAATACCCTTCATTTCCATACTTCCATGAGAAATATCACCAATGATTTGCTCCTTAGGGTGGCCTCTTGGATATCTTATGTTCTTTGAGAGCTTTTAGTCACCACTAGGTTGGTTATCTTGTTCTTGCTTAATCATCTCTTCCTCATTGGTATGATTCTCCAAAGTTGGTGCTTGAAGATGAGTTTGATAGTCATTCATTGATGTACCTACATCATCTTCATCTCTTCTTTCCAAGCAAATGTAAGATTCATCAAAACAAACATGAATGGTTTTCTCATCATGTAAGGTTCTTTTTGTTATAAAATTCTATAAGCCTTTTTGTTAGAAGAATAGATAAGAGATATACCAATATCAAGATTTCTATCAAATTTTAAGTAAGTTAACACAAGAATTTAAGATAAGACATTTATAACCAAACATTTTAAAATATGCAATTTGAGGCATTCTATAAAAGAGAATTCAAAAGATGTTTTTCTTCAAAATGATCTTAAAAGAATTCTATTTATCATAACATGTGATGTTTACGACTTTGGACTAAAAATATTTTTGAGGAAGAATTTTCACAAAGCATGGACCTAGCCAATTTTTACAAAGTTTAAATTTTCTTTTCAAATAACACCATTTTGTTGTGGGGTTTTTGCAGTTGAAACAATTATATGAAATTCAATTTTCAAAGCAAATTTTGTAAAGACTTTGTTGTAAAATTCTCCCATTGACACTTGTAATAGAGATCAATTGCACTCAAGGGAGGTTTGATCTTTTTGAGTAGTTTTTCAAACTTATTTAACACTTCATCTTTTTGAGCAAAGAAGAATGCTAAAATGAATATTGAGAAATCATCAACTACTAGTAAGGCATACTTCAAGTCATCAATACTAGAGTTCCTCATAAGTCCAAACAATCCATTTGAAGAAGCTCAAGATGTTTTGAAGTCTAAAATCATTTCATGGGTTTGAAAGATTCTTTTGTTTGTTTTCCATATGGACAAGTATCTCAAAGACAATTTTCTCAAAACACATTTTTAGCAATCCTCTAACTAAATCTTGATAGAAAAGTTTGTTCAACAAATCCATGTTCACATGACCAAATCTTTTATGCCAAGAAAATCATTATCATAAGCAACAAGACATTCAAGCTTATCAAGATAAAACACATATTCAAAAATTTGAAAGTGATTGATCAAAATCACAAAATATCATTTTGTCATATAAGTTCGGACGACCGAACTTATGGTCTACATCCAAACTTCATGTCCAAATATTTTGTAAAGTTTCATAAATATGTTTTTGGCCAAGCAAATGCATAGATATTCAATCATAACTATATTAATCATTTTATCATGACATATAATCAATTTCAAGAACATATCTACCATGAATTCAATCTCATATCATCAATGTTACCTAATCAACTTCATAAAAGCAATTGACAAGTTATGGTTGGCAAATTTTCAAAGCTAAACAAAATGGATTCTCAACTGAAACTTTGCATGTTAGAATTTTAACTTCTTATTCATTGTCACACAATTGACTAATGCTAATCAAGTTATAGTTCAAATCAGCAATAAGCCACATTTGTTTAAAAAGAAGAAAGAAACCTTTACCAACATTGGTTACTCCAAGAATTCTTCCTTTCTTCTTGTCTCAAAAACAAATCCTTCATTGTTTGTCTTGACTTTGATTATGAATGTGATGTTTTCTGTTATTCTTTAAGCTAACATCATCAATATACCCCTTTAGTAGTGCTTGAGTTTGAATTGAAGCGTACCTGCAATAAGGAGAAGAAGTATCCTTTGGTACCCATACTTTCTTGGGTCCATGGGGGTTAGTAATAATTCCTTTAACTCTCCAAATAGTTTTAACACCATTTTCTATTTTTCTTTTAACGAAGCACCTAATGGCTTTGTGTCCATGTTTTCCACAATATGTACAACAAGTATGAGGCATTGAACTAGAAGTAGCTTTAACAAAGAAATTTTTATATTTAGGTCCATTATTTACATGATCATAACCAAGAACATTTCTAATAAAAGAGGATCTTTGAGAGCCAAGTATTTTGTCAAGCTTGTCTCTTCTATTTGTAAATTTGTCAATACATAATGTAAGATCATCAACTTTCCTTTTCAAAATTTCATGGTCACTAAGCATTTTTTCAAGAGAAGAAACGTTTGTACAAAGTGATTTATTTTCAAAAGAAATATTTTGTAAAGAAACATTTAAAACTTCTTTTTCAATATTTAAACAATCAATAGACTCAAGAAGCTTTTTATTTTCACAATATAATTTTGAGTTTTCATTCAATAACTCATTAATTTTGAATTTCATTTCCTTATTTCTTTTTGAAACCCTTTTTAATTCTTCATACATTTCAACAAGTAGTTCATTAGGATCATCTACAACATCAACATCATCATCACAACAAGTAGAGGTAGAAGGAGTGGATTTTACCTCATCATTCATTGCCATGAAACACATATTGGCTCTTTCCTCGTGTGTTGCTTGTAGAAGTCTCCACATATCGTGAGCGGTGTCACATTCACTCACTCTATTGTATTCATTCACGTCCAATGCACAACTCAAGATGTTCATTGCTTGGTAGTTTAAGGTTATCTTTCTTGAGTCGTTCTCATCAAGTTCCTCCATAGACTTTTGTTCCCTTGTAATTCCATCAGCTTTTAATCTCATAGGAACATAGGGACCTTTCTCAATGATACTCCACAAATCAAAGTTAATAGAACAAATAAAAATTCTAATTCTAGATTTCCAAAATGTAAAATTAGAACCATCAAATAAATGAGGTCTATTTGTAGAGGAACCTTCCATATAAGACAAATTTGATAAACTAGCCATAGAATCTTTACTTCTAGGTTGTTAGACCTTAAAAAGAAGACCTTGCTCTGATACCAATTGAAAGACCTAAGAGGGGGGGTGAATTAGGCCTTAGGCTAATTATCAAAATCTTTTCCTGTTTTGCAAATCCTTTGCCTTAATAAAAGCTCTTCTTCAAATTTACAAACTGTAAGTTTATATGTGATTTAATGGTTGAGACAAGATGATCAAACAATAAATTCACAACCAATCAATCAACAACTAAGAACAAATAATAATAACATAAGTATGTAAACAAGTAAAGCTATAAACAAATGAACACACGATTTATAGTGGTTCGATCTCTCCAAGATCTACATCCACTACCTTGAGTCCACACTCAAGGATTTCAATCAATCCACTATATGCTCAATTTCAACAATTACATAAGAGGCTAACCACACTATGGTTTTACACTCATAACCTCTTCTAGTAATTATACAAGCAAGGTTCACCCTTCCACAAGGATTTTATATCTAAAGACAACCTCAAGACTAATCTAATCCAAGGCTCACCCTCACACGGGTTTTACACTACAACCTTGATTAATCTAGTCTATGGCTCACCCTTCCACAAAAGGGTTTTATGTCACAAGATAACCTTGCAATTAGCTAGTAGAAAACACAATTGAGATAAGAAAAGAGAGTGTGTAAGATGTTACCACTTTGTTGGTAGATGATTACACAATGTTTCACCTTCACACTTTGTTGCCTTTGGAATCTTGAATTTCAATCTTTGAGCACAAGGCAATTTGAGAACTTTTCAAGTAATTTTGATGTAAAAAAAGTTAGAGCTTGTAGGATTTCTTAAGTTCAAAGTTCTACTAAAAAATCTGGAGTTTATGGCTTTTATAGAATTCAAAAATCAGTTCAAACGGCTATACAACGGCTAGTAACGGCTAGTTTCAGAAAATTCGGACGACCGAATTTTTTCTACTGCGTCCGAATCTTCTTCCGAATTTCTCTGGAAGAACAGTGACCTGCTGAAGGCCAAAATTCGGACGACCTAATTTTTTGGCTGCGTCCGAATCTTCTTCCGAATTTCTCTGGAAGAATAGTAGCAAACTTTTGCTACAAAATTCGGACGACCGAATTTTTGAACTGCGTCCGAATCTTGTATCCAAATTTTTCAAACTTTGTCAAAACATGTTCAAATCAATTCAAACAAGTTGGAAAACATTCTAGCCTTAAAGATAAGTCATTAAAGATCTTTTATGTGCAAAAACCATTTATGAAAACTTGATAATTTAGGTAAGTTCAAAACCATTGAAACCATTTAAATCAAGTTTTGTGCTCTCAATTGCAACTCATAGATTCCAAGGCTTAAGAGTGTAGGGTTTACAAAGTTTACCTATTAAGCACATGCAACCTACACTTCATGTCTTCAAAGCCTTCTAACATCTTGAACAAACTCTTCAATCTTCAATCACTTTGACATATTGGAGTTGTTCTTGCATTTTAACTTCAAGGCAATGAGACTTCAAACTTCTTAATCCACAAATCCTATCACACAACATACAAGCATATTAGTCCTCATCAATATTTGTCATTAATCAAAACTAATCATAACTACATGATTTGCCCTTAGGGCTAACAGTTAAACTGAGTACCATTGTGGGCATACATGTTTGAGTACTTCAACATTTCATTTTAAAAGGCAAAATCACCTTTTCAAACTTGTTGCAAAATTTGGGCTCAAAATTCGGATGCATCCATATTTTTGCTCCTTTGTTGTTCAAAATTGATTCAAATATGTTTTTAATCTCTTTCACTATGTTTGAACAACCTTAGGAAAGCTTATTTTCCAAAATTGAAGCTTTCATTTCACTTATTTTTAAGTTTGGACTTGACATATCAGAATTTTCTAAATTTGTAGAAAAATGAGCACAATCTAAGGGGGAGCATTGTTAAACTGTTACAACCTTTAAAACCTCTCTTAGAAGTTTTCTTAAATGCTATATCTTCTATCCTAGTTAGTTGGAAGGAAGGGGGTAAATAGAGGTTGGTTAGGTCATAGGCTTATATTGAGCCTTCTGTATGTCAATGTGCTAAATTGGTTATTTTCTATCATTAACATTAATACTTCTATGTACTACATTGTTTTAATCTATCACATTTTGTATCAAAGTTTGTCATCATCAAAACAGGGGAGATTGTTAGCCCTAAGGGCAAATCATATAGTTTTGATTAATGACAAATATTGATGAAGACTAATATGCTTGTATGTTGTGTGATAGGTTTTGTGAACTAAGAAGTGTGAAGTCTCATTGCTTTGAAGCCAAAGTGCAAGAACAACTTCAGTAAAGCAAAGTGATTGAAGTTTGAAGAAGGTTGTTCTTAGATGATCTAAAGGCATTGAAGACTTGAAGTGTAGAGTGTATATATACTTAGTAGGTAAATCTCTATGTGAACTCTACACCTGTATGTCTTGGTTATCATTGAATGCATAAGAAGCTTTGAATAAATTTTTTGATGAATGTGGTTTTGTGTCCTAAAAGTTTTTAAGTAAACTTTATATGATCAAAGGAATTTGATTTTGGTTTTCAAACTTATATATGTCTAAATAAGGTTTCTATACATACCAAATATTTTTCAAACTTATTGAAGTTAAATCTCAAATGATTTTACAAAGTTTGAATATGCTTCCAAAATTTGGTCGTCCGAATTTTGTAGCAAAAGTTTGTTACTACTCTTCCAGAGAAATTCGAAAGAAGATTCGTACGCATGAAGAAAAATTTGGTCGTCCGAATTTTGGCCTTCAACATGGTCACTATTTTTCTAGAGAAATTAGGACAAAGATTCGGACGCAGCAGGAAGAATTCGGTCGTCCAAAAAATTCGGTCGTCCAAATTTCCTGAAAATAGCCGTTAACTAGCCGTTTTATAGCTGTTAAAACTGATTTTCAAATTCTATAAATGCTATAAACGTGTAATCTTTTGTAAGTTTTGAATTCTTAAAAACTCTAAGCATTCTAAAGCCTGTTACAAATATTTCTTAAGCTCTCTTATGTCTTGTGCATTTAATTGATCAATCCAAAGACATCAAAGTGTGAAGGTGCAAGTTTGTGTAAAAATTTACCAACAAGTGGTAACATCTACACACTCTTATCATTTTATCAAATTATGTTTTTCTACTAGCTCTTGTAAGGTTATCTTGATAACATAAAATCCTTTAGATAAGGGTGATCCTTGAAGTTGTGATTCAACGTTGTTTGAGATATAAAACCATTGTGTGTGGTGAGCGTTGTTTGCAAAAGTTACTAGAAGAGGTTGTGAGTGTAAAACCATAGTGTGGTGAGCCTCTCTTGTAATTTGTAAATCTGAGCATATAGTAGATTGATTGAAATCCTTAAGTGTAAGCTTAATGTAGTGGACGTAGATCTTGAGGATTGAACCACTACAAATTGTTTGTGTTCTATGATCTTACTTTCTTGTATTGCTATATTATAAATTGCTTATAACTTGACTCATATAATCTATTCTTTGTTTAGACGTATAAAAGGTTTTAATTTGTGAAAATTAGCCAAATACCTTGTAAGCCCTAAGGGCAAATCATGTAATTTTGATTCATGACAAATATTGATGAGAACTAATATGTTTATATTGTGTGATAGGAATTGTGAAGAAAGAAGTTTGAAGTCTCATTGCCTTCAAGAGGAAGAGCAAAGAACAACCTCAGTAAGCTATGAGTCTTTTGAGGTTTATTCAAAGATGAACTCAAGGCATTGAAGACTTGAAGTGTAGAGTAGGTATGATGATAGGTAATATCTATGTGAACTCTACACTTGTTGTCTTGGAGTCTATTGAATGCATAAGAGAGCATAAAATTGGTTTCTTAAGTTTAAAAGTTTGTTGAATGAATTCCTAGTAAATATGGTTTTGTGTCCTAAAAGTTTTTAAGTAAACTTTAAATGATCAAATGAGTTTGATTTTGGTTTTCAAACTTATATTTGTCTAAATAAGTTATCTATATATACCAAATGTATTTCAAATACTTGGAAGATTGATTTCAAATGATTTTACAAAGTTTGAACAAAATTTCATAAAATTCGGTCGTCCGAATTTGGTAGCAAAAGTTTGCTACTGTTCTTAGAGAGAAATTCGTAAGAAGATTCGGATGCATGAGAAAACATTCGGTCGTCCGAATTTTGGTCTTCAGTATGGTCACTGTTCTTCCAGAGAAATTCGGAAGAAGATTCGGACGAAGCAGGAAAATTCGGTAGTCCGAAAAATTCAGACGCAGAATTCGGTAGTCTGAATTTCCTGAAAATAGCCGTTAACTAGCCGTTTTATAGCTGTTTCAACTAATTTTCAAATTATATAAAAGCTATAAACGTGCAATCTTTTGTAAGTTCTGAATTCTTGAATATTCTAAGCTTTCTAAAGTCTATTACAAACATTTCTCAAGCTCTCTTATGTCTTGTGCATTCAATTAATCAATCCAAAGACATCAAAGTGTGAAGGTGCAACTTTGTGTAAATTCTACCAACAAGTGGTAACATCTACACACTCTTCTTTACTTATTCAATTGTATTGATCTACTAGCTCTAGCAAGGTTATCTTGATAACATAAAACCCTTTAGATAAGGGCGATCCTTGAAGTTGTGAGTCAAGGTTGTTTGAGATATAAAACCATAGGTTGGTGAGCCTTGTTTGTAAAATTAATAGAAGAGGTTATAAGTGTAAAACCATAGTGTGGTGAACCTCTCTTGTAATCTGTAAACTTGAGCAGATAGTAGAGTTATTGAAATCCTTAACTGTGGACTTAAGGTAGTGGAGGTAGATCTTGAGGATCGAACTACTATAAATTGCTTGTGTTCTTTTGTCTACATTTATTATATTAATGTGCCATAAACTATTTTTTTCTCTTATTCACTTAATCTGCAATAGGTCTACACATTTATAAAGTTTGAATTTGCAATAATTAGCCAAATACCTAATTCACCCCCCTCTTAGGTATTTCAATTGGTATCAGAGCTAGAACTTCTTTGTGTGGTTTTACAACCTAGAAAGCAAAGATCCTATGGCTAATATGTCAAATCTACCTTACCTAGAAGGATCTTCTACAAACAGACCTCCATTGTTTGATGGAACAAATTACACTTTTTGGAAGTCTAGAGTTAAAATATATATTTGTTCTATCAATTTTGATTTATGGAACATAATTGAGAAAGGTCCCTAATATTAGTGATGACCTAGAAACTGGAAGTATTCGAAAGAGAATAATCTTCAAAAACTCAAACCTGGAATGTCTAAGAAGGTATGACTTGGATCAACACAACGGCCAACTCTTGGGCACTTAAAGGATCCTGTCCTCTTGTCTTTCAACAATCAAAGAAGGAATAAAATCAACCATTCTGAAAGAAATACTCACAATTTCTAAGTATCACCGAACAAGGATCTAAGCTAAAGCCATATCAGAAATAGAAGCAGAGAAGAAGAATATAGGAAACTTAGAGAGACATGTTTAAAACACAAGGATATTATTACTTGGCAAAACTCAGTCTGCCCTAACATTACAACGGAGGGCTCATTATATAGAGCTCTAAGAAAAGTCTAGAAGGCTAAATTATTGAGCTGTGACATCACTGCTTACATAAGGGTAGCAAATGAAGTCATGGCTTATGTCACACCACAATTATTAGCTTTAATCAGCTAGAAACAGACAACAGCACACTAGACAATAAAGACAACAACAGTGTAGAGCACTAAATATAAAAGTCTTCACAGCTGTATTCTTCTGAAGTAGTCGGTGAGGAGACATCACTATCAGTGGAGCCAGGGTCAGTGATATTGCGTTCAATAATGATGTCTTGATGCAGAGCATGTGCCTTTGCTTTCTTCTTTTTCCTCTTGAGAGCATCTTTTCTGAGAGAGGTTTCTGAAGTGGTCCAGGCAATATTACTAGAGACCAAACGTGGAAAGGTGAATCCATGTGATGGCCGAGAAGAACTGGCTGGCTGAAGATTAAAGTAGTCAAAAGGTGTTTCTGTAATCGGCTGGGAATCAAGCAAGTGTTGGAGGTACCAGGCATGAGCTATTTTGATGTTTATCTCATGGGGATGGTTGGTAGAATAGTTCCAAGAACCATGATCATCAGGCCAAATTTCTTGAGGCATAATCTTATTTTCAATAAAGAGATATTTTTGGGCCTCGGAATATTTGTGAGGGAGATCAAGAACAGTGATGGAATTGACCTGATACAAATGAGAGTATGGGTGGACTGTGAAATTAGGAGTGATGGGCCGGTGAATATCAAAAAGGAGGAAGTGTTTTGGGAAGGTGAGAAATATATTCTTCCATTCTTCTAAAGGTTTAAACCAGGTTAAAAATTCAAGGAGACTTGGGGTAAAACCTTTAAGAAATGATGCCGAATTGATTTCAATGAGAATATGATATTCTTGACAGAGATACCAAAAGAACCATTTTACTGGAGTAGGGAAATCATCAGGTCGAAGAATGAAAACCTGACTGAAAGGGAAGTATGGATTAACTCCAGATGGTTTAAGGATGGATCCTCCAAATTCTCTAAAGATTTGTAACTCATAAAAATTTCTTTTTTGGATCATTGAGTCAACATAACATGGTACTGGATAATCTGGAGGAAAATCAGGAGGGACAATCGATGGTCCAGGATGAGTGGGTCGGATCATAGCTATCATGGGTTTAGTGGCAAAGGATTCAGGTCGGGAAAGGAAATCAGCCACAACATTAGATTTACCTTTGATATGTTTGACCTCAAAGGAATATTGCGCAAACCACGTTGACCATCTGAGCAGTTGAGGATTTGGGACTTGCTTCTGTTTGAACTGCAACATCTTAGGGAATGAGCTCATATCTGTTTCAACTAAGAATTTTGACCCAATGAGATAAAAATTGAATTTCTTTATCCCATTTTTGACAGCAAGGATTTCTTTGAAGGTGGAATGATAATGTATTTCTGCTGGCTTGAATCTTCCACTTGCAAATCCACATAAATGTCTGGTTCCATTGATTTCTTCAAGTAAAACAGCACTCCAATATTTGTCGCTGGCATCAGTCTGAAGTATCTTTTGACCAATAGTTGGCAAATGCAATTTCTGAATTTTGGATACTTGTTCTTTGAGAGCAGCTACGGCTTGAGTCTGTACCGATGTCCAAGAAGATGGATTTTTTCTGAGCATCTTAGTGAGAGGATGAATATGTTCGGAGGCTCTGGGAAGAAAGTCTCGAACATAGTTGACGACACCAAGAAACTGTTGGACCTGTTTCTGTGTGAAATTGGACTCAGGGAACTTCTGCAAAATGTGATGTCCTAGAGTGTATGTACCTTCACTAAAATGCATGCCTAGGAAAGTAATTTCCTGTGTAGCCAAGATCATTTTCTTTTCAGAAAGCATTACGCTATAGGTTTTAACAATTTGAGCAAATTGGCGTAACATGTTTATATGTTCATCCTTTGAAGAACTGAAAAGTAGGATGTCATCAATATAAACCAGTGCAGAGTGCAATAGTGGTTCAAAAATCTTTACCATGGCTTTTTGAAATAAAGACGGTGCGGGTTTTAATCCAAAAGGCATTACTTTCCACTGGAAATGCTGGTTATGTATGCAGAAACCTGTTTTAGAACGTTCATCAGGATGAATGCCTAATTGCCAAAATCCAGATTTCAAATCAAATTTAGAAAACCATTTTGCACCAGAAAGTTGTGACAACAGTGTGTGCTTGTGTGGTAATGGAAATTTGTCATCTTGTAAAAAATGATTGAGAGGCTGATAATTAATTACCAGTCTCATTTTCCCACGAGCTTGTTCAGCCCGTTTATCAACATAGAATGCTTCACAAGACCATTGGGAATCTGTTGGTTCAATAAGATCGGATCGAAGCGAGGTCAAGGCATTCTTTTGTAGCTAACCCGGAGGTGGTTAGGGTTCATGCCGAATGACTAGCTTTGGTGGGATTGATGTCCTCATTTTTCTTGAATGGGAGTTTAATAAAGAACTCGAGGATTTTGCCACAATGGATGAGAACATTTGGTGAGGAATTTCAGTATGGGATTCAAAGACAAGATTGGAAGACAAGAAGTTTATGGATTTCAGTGATGGGATTAGGAGTAATTTGGTAAAGTCTTGGAATGGTACACGTATTCTCCGAACTCGCTTTACCAAAATGAATACCATTAGGAAGGATTTGAAACTTGTGAAGTTTGCTGTATATGTCAAAACCAACGAGAAGATCTTTGTCAGTTTCAGCACAACCAATCAAATGCAAACGAACTTCACATTTTGGGAAGAACTGGATGGTAATGGGATGTTTAGTAATCAAGGATGTATAGAATGTTTTACCATCAGCAGCTATGAATTCCTTCTTGTGTTTTGTCCAGTTTGTCGGGTAGAACGGATGGATTCATCATGGATTCTCGCAGCTCCCTGTATCAAAGAAGGCTATAGCAGGAATGGGTTTATCATACTTAGAAGTTCGGATTTGAATAGGGGCTTGAGGATGTGTTTTAGAAGGTTGGATAGTGAGAATCGGAACAGAAGGTTTTTCTGGAAGTGTTGGATCAGGTTCTGGGGGAACAGTGTTTGAAGGAGTTGGTTCAACTGGTTCTGCAATGTGATATGACAGAGGAATCTCTTCTTCTTCAATGGCAAAGAGAGTATGTTCATCCAATTCATCTTGTTCAGAAAAGAAAGATTCAAGGTCATTGTCATCATAGACAGAGGGCTAACTCTGTTCAACTCGAGAGATGAGGTTTCCGCCTCTTCTTCTTCTGAGGACATTGTTTAGCATAATGGCCCTTTTGTTTGCAAACATAGCAATAGTCTGACTTGCTTCTGGAGTTTCTGGAAGATGTGTGTTTTCGTCTAAAGTATCTCCACTTTTTCTTTGAAGATCTTCTGTCTGTAGTATGGATTCTGGAGAACTTCTTTCTTTTGGATGATTTCTTGCAGGACGACTTATTGCAGCATGATCTAATGATCAGATCTGAACGTCTGCATACTTGGTCAATCTCTTTATCACCTTTGAGATACTGCTTAATAACTTGTCGTTTGTGGCACAGATCTTCAAGGCTTTGAAGGATGGCTTGTCGGATTTGGCCAGGAGTCATACCAAGGATGGATTGGTATTTCTGTCTTATGTAAACATCAGCTCCTTGAGCTAAGGCCTGAGGGATTGAGCTGAGGAAGGCTTGTTTCAAGCTAACATCTGCACCAAGAAGATAGAATAATTGAGTTATGCGTTGCAAATGTTTATCTAAATCTGACCTTTGAAAAGAATAACACTTCATTTGAAAGAATTCTTTTCATTTTAATTCAAGATCAGAAGAAGGAAGAAGAAGCAACCTCCTTCTCTGTGTTCCACCAAAACACCTGACATAGATCCAGATTACCAGCAAGGAGCTCAAGTAGTTCAGACCCGCAGCAGGTATGATCCTTCTACAGCGGAAGTCCCTTCTACATGGTTACCTTCTAAACCAAAACCACCACTCCTATTCTGGCCATTTGCATGTTCCAACCCACAGAATTTCCTCCACTCAATTCTCCCTTTCCACAAACTACACCTTTTACCAAAGACAATGCCAGACATTCTCACAAAATCCAAAATTCATCCGCCACCATACTTCCCAGTGGACAAACCGCACCAGCAGAAGGTTTCTCTGGAAGTGTTGGATCAGGTTCTGGGAAACAGTGTTTGAAGGAGTTGGTTCAACTGGTTCTGCAATGTGATATGACAAAGGAATCTCTTCTTCTGCAATGTGATATGACAGAGGACATTGTTTAGCATAATGGCCCTTTTGTTTGCAAACATAGCAATAGTCTGACTTGCTTCTGGAGTTTCTGGAAGATGTGTGTTTTCTTCTAAAGTATCTCCACTTTTTCTTTGAAGATCTTCTGTCTGTAGTATGGATTCTGGAGAACTTCTTTCTTTTGGATGATTTCTTGCAGGACGACTTATTGCAGCATGATTTAATGATCAGATCTGAACGTCTGCATACTTGGTCAATCTCTTTATCACCTTTGAGATATCGCTTAATAACTTGTCGCTTTCACGCACGGATCTTCAAGGCTTTGGAGGATGGCTTGTCGGATTTGGGCCAGGGAGTCATACCAAGGATGGATTGGTATTTCTGTCTTATGTAAACATCGCCTCCCTGAGCTAAGGCCCGAGGGATTGAGCTGAGGAAGCGCTTGTTTCAAGCTAACATCCGCACTCAAGAAGATAGAATAATTGAGTCATGCGTTGCAAATGTTTATCTAAATCGACCTTTGAAAAGAATAACACTTCATTTGAAAGAATTCTTTTCGTTTTAATTCAAGATCGAAATCGAGGTTCACCAAGAAAACAAGTAATATAGTAATGAAGCAGCTTTGATCAATTGAAGAATTTAAGAATTGAGTTCTCTCAACATAATTGAGAGTTGTAAAACAATGCTTCAATGTCTAGGTGAATCGGAGGTGAACTCAGTAAGAATACTTCTACTGTGATTCCAGTGAGTTCTCTAGTGGTCATCCAAGCATGGAACTCTTGAAGCCTTACTGCCCATTTATTTGGAGGAATGTCATCCAGCTGAAATGTGAAGGTTCCTAAGCTAGTGAGTTTCTTGGATGTGTGAGATGATTCTGGTTCATCAACTATGGGAGTAGCTTCTGATGTCACTTCGGGCTCTTCTTCTTCACGAGCCATGTTTATTTGTGGAATCTCAAGTTCATCTGAGGAAGATTGTGTAGAAGAGTCTCGGTTCGAGGTCGATTCGAGGCGGTAGTTGATTCGCATTCGTTGGGGAAGAATACTGAGTTTCAGATGGAGTCTGTTCTTGAACAACAGCAATATGAGGGACGACTCGAGATGTGGCAGCTGCTCGAAGAGAGAGTAGTCGGTGGATTCTCGAATCATGGCTTGCTTGTGGACTTCCGGAGAAGGAGTAGGAGACGGTGGTTGTTGCTTTGTGCTTGTTTGGCTTTCACCATTGAGCGAAAGATTGAAAGTACTTGGAGATGGTTTGGACCTTTCATATCCCATTGTTCCAAAAGCGACATCTGGGTTTTAGGTGGTGGTTGAAAAGGATTTGTGAAAGGTGGAAAGAAACTAGAAGAGGCTGAAGGTATGGTAGTAGCTGGTGGAGGAGGAGAGTAAGGGGTAGACTCAACCTGTGATTTGAGATAAACAATGTATCCTTCGAGATCAGCTACCTCTTTCTGTTTTTGTCGAATGACTTCAGCAGGATTAACTCCAGGCATAGGCAAGTCATAAGGAACTTGTTTCAATCTTTTCTCCATATTGACGATTAGCCTTTTGGTGGCTTCCAGATCGTGTATTTGAGAATCAACTTTAATTTCAACAGTGGCAAGACGGGAATTAACCTCGGGTAACTTTCCCGATCTATCTCGAGATAAAATCTTGTTCCGAGCAATGACGATTTTCAAATTGCCAATTGAGAACAGCTTTCACGAGGGTTGGTTTAGTGCGGTTTGTCCACTGGGAAGTATGGTGGCGGATGAATTTTGGATTTTGTGAGAATGTCTGGCATTGTCTTTGGTAAAAGGTGTAGTTTGTGGAAAGGGAGAATTGAGTGGAGGAAATTCTGTGGGTTGGAACATGCAAATGGCCGGAATAGGAGTGGTGGTTTTGGTTTAGAAGGTAACCATGTAGAAGGGACTTCCGCTGTAGAAGGATCATACCCTGCCATGGTCCGAACTACTTGAGCTCCTTGCCGTAATCTGGATCTATGTCGGTGTTTTGGTGGAACACAGAGAAGGAGGTTGCTTCTTCTTCCTTCTTCTGATCTTGAATTAAAACGAAAAGAATTCTTTCAAATGAAGTGTTATTCTTTTCAAAGGTCAGATTTAGATAAACATTTGCAACGCATGACTCAATTATTCTATCTTCTTGAGTGCAGATGTTAGCTTGAAACAAGCCTTCCTCACTCAATCCTCGGGCCTTAGCTCAAGGAGCTGATGTTTACATAAGACGTAAATACCAATCCATCCTTGGTATGACTCCTGCCAAATCCGACAAGCCATCCTCCAAAGCCTCGAAGATCCGTGCCACAAACGCATAAGTTATTAAGCAAAGATCTCAAAGGGTGATAAAAGAGATTGACCAAGTATGCGACGCTCGGATCTCGATCATTAGATCATGCCGCAATAAGTCAGTCCCGCAAGAAATCATCCAAAAGAAAGAAGTTCTCCGTAATCCATACTACAGCATGTAAGATCTTCAAAGAAAAAAGTGGAGATACTTTAGACGAAAACACACATCTTCCGTAAACTCCGTAAGCAAGTCGACTATTGCTATGTTTGCAAACAAAAGGGCCATTATGCTAAACAATGTCCTCGTAAGATAAGAGGCAGAACCTCATCTCTCGATTGAACAGAGTTAGCCCTCTGTCTATGATGACAATGACCTTGAATCTTTCTTTTTCTCGAACAAGATGAATTGGATGAACATACTCTCTTTGCCATTGAAGAAGAAGAGATTCCTCTGCACATATCACATTGCGTAACCAGTTGAACCAACTCCTTCAAACACTCGCTTTCTCGTAACCCCGATCCAACACTTCCGAAAAACCTTCTGCTCCGATTCTCACTATCCAACCTTCTAAAACACATCCTCAAGCCCCCTGCTCAAATCCGAACTTCTAAGTATGATAAACCCATTCTCGCCATAGCCTTCTTTGATACAGGAGACTGCAGTAATCCATGATGAATCCATCCGTTTCTACCCCTCGAAAATTGGACAAAACACAAGAAGGAATTCATAATCGCTGATGGTAAAATATTCTATACATCCTTGATTACTAAACATCCCATTACCATCCAGCTTCTTCCCAAAATGTGAAGTTCGTTTGCATTTGATTTGGTTGTGCTTTAAACCGACAAAGATCTTCTCGTTGGTTTTGACATATACAACAAACTTCACAAGTTTCAAATCCTTCCCTAATGGTATTCGTTTTGGTAAACAGCTTCAGAGAATACGGTACCATCTCCAAGACTTTACCAAATTAATCCTAATCTCGTCACTGAAATCCATAAACTCCTTGTCTCCCAATCTTGTCTGAATCCCATGCTGAATTCCTCACCAAATGTTCTCATCCATTGTGGCAAAATCCTCAGTTCTTTATTAAACTCCCATTCAAGAAAAATGAGGACATCAATCCCACCAAAGCTAGTCATTCTGGCATGAACCCTAACCACCTCCAGTTAGCTACAAAAGAATGCCTTGACCTCCTTCGACTCGATCTTATTGAACCAACAGATTCCCAATGGTCTTGTGAAGCATTCTATGTTGATAAACGGGCTGAACAAGCTCATGGGGAAAATGAGACTCGTAATTAATTATCAGCCTCTCAACCATTTTTTTACAAGATGACAAATTTCCATTACCACACAAGCACACACTGTTGTCACAACTTTCTGGTGCAAAATGGTTTTTAAATTTGATTTGAAATCTGGATTTTGGCAATTAGGCATTCATCCTGATGAACATTCTAAAACAAGTTTCTGCATACCTAACCCAAAGCATTTCAGTGGAAAGTAATGCCTTTTGGATTAAAAACCCGCACTGCCTTTATTTCAAAAAGCCATGGTAAAGATTTTTTGAACCACTATTGCACTCTGCACTCGGTTTATATTGATGACATCCTACTTTTCAGCTTCTTCAAAGGATGAACATATAAACATGTTACGCCAATTTGCTCAAATTGTTAAAAACCTATGGCGTAATGCTTTCGAAAAGAAAATGATCTTGGCTACACAGAAATTACTTTCCTGGCATGCATTTTAGTGCAGTACATACACTCCGAGACATCACATTTTGCGAAGTTCCCTCGAGTCCAATTTCACACGTAAACAGGTCCAACAGTTTCTGGTGTCAGTCAACTATGTTCGAGACTTTCTTCCCGCAGCCTCCGAACATATTCATCCTCTCACTAAGATGCTCGAAAAAATCCATCTTCTTGGACATCGGCATGCACTCAAGCCGTAGTCGCTTCTCAAAGAACAAGTATCCAAAATTCGTAAATTGCATTTGCCAACTATTGGTCAAAAGATACTTCAGATCGATGCCACGACAAATATTGGAGTGTTGCTTTTACTTGAAGAAATCAATGGAACCAGTACATTTATGTGGATTTGCAAGTGGAAGATTCAAGCCAGTAAATACATTATCATTCCACCTTCAAAGAAATCCTTGTCGTCAAAAATGGGATAAATAAATTCAGCTTTTTATCTCATTGGGTCAAAATTTTTAGTTGAAACGAGATATGAGCTCATTCCCCTAAGATGTTGCAGCTCAAAACGTAAGCAAGTCCCAAATCCTCAATCGCTCGGGATGGTCAACGTGGGTTTGCTAATATTCCTTTGAGGTCAAACATATCAAAGGTAAATCTAATGTTGTGGCTGATTTCATTTCCCGACTCGAATCCTTTGCCACTAAACCCATGATAGCTATGATCCGACCCACTCATCCCTCGGACCATCGATTGTCCCTCCCGATTTTCCTCCCGGATTATCCCAAAGCACTCATGTTATGTTGACTCAATGATCCAAAAAAGAAATTTTTTATGAGTTACAAATCTTTAGAGAATTTGGAGGATCTATCCTTAAACCATCCTGGAGTTAATCCATACTTTCCTTTCAATCAAGTTTTCATTCTTCGACTCGATGATTTCCCTACTCCAAAGAAATGGTTCTTTTGGTATCTCTCATCAAGAATATCATATTCTCATTGAAATCAATTCGCATCATTTCTTAAAGGTTTTACCCCCAAGTCTCCTTGAATTTTTTAACCTGGGTTTAAACCTTTTAGAAGAATGGAAGAATATATTTCTCACCTTCCCCAAAACACTTTCCTCCTTTTTGATATTCACCGACCCATCACTCCTAATTTCACAATCCCACCCATACTCTCATTTGTATCGAGTCAATTCCATCACTGTTCTTGATCTCCCTCACAAATATTCCGAGGCCCAAAAATATCTCTTTATTGAAAAATAAGATCATGCCTCAAGAAATTTGGCCTCGATGATCATGGTTCTTGGAACTATTCTACCAACCATCCCCATGAGATAAACATCAAAATAGCTCATGCCCGGTACCTCCAACACTTGCCTCGATTCCCGCACCGACATATGAAACACCTTTTGACTACTTTAATCTTCAACCACCAGCTTTTTCCTAGCCATCACATGGATTCACCTTTCCACGCTTTGGTCTCTAGTAATATTGCCCTGACCACTTCGTAAAACTCTCTCGTAAAAGATGCTCTCAAGAGGAAAAAGAAGAAAGCAAAGGCACATGCTCGCATCAAGACATCATTATTGAACGCAATATCACCGACTCTGGCTCCACCGAGTAGTGATGTCTCCTCACCGACTACTTCGTAAGAATACGTGATGTGAAAACTTTTATATTTAGTGCTCTGCACTCGTTGTTGTCTTTATTGTCTCAGTGTGTCGTTGTCTCGCTTTCTAGCTGATTAAAGCTAATAATTGTGGTGTGACATAAGCCATGACTTCATTTGCTACCCTTATGTAAGCAAAGTGATGTCACACCAATAATTTAGCCTTCTAGACTTTTCTTAGAGCTCTATATAATGAGCCCTCCGTTGTAATGTTAGGGCAGACTGAGTTTTGCCAAGAAATAATATCCTTGTGTTTTAAACATGTCTCTCTAAGTTTCCTATATTCTTCTTCTCTGCTTCTATTTCTGATATGGTTTTAGCTTAGATCCTTGTTCGGTGATACTTAGAAATTGTGAGTATTCCTTTCAGAATGGTTGATTTTATTCCTTCTTGGATTGTTGAAAGACAAGAGGACAGGATCCTTTAAGTGCCCAAGAGTTGGCCGTTGTGTTGATCCAAGTCATACCTTCTTAGACATTCCAGGTTTGAGTTTTTGAAGATTATTCTCTTTCGAATGCTTCCAGTTTCTAGGTCATCACTAATATTGGTATCAGAGCCATTGGTGTATCAGAAATAAGGCTAGAGTTGAAGAGACCCTCATCTATCATGCATCCAGAAACATCCCGTTCATCTGTATCTTTAGATACTACTCCTTCATTCCGTCAAAGTGCATCTAAAAAACTAGATTATTTATATGAAGTTACTATAGATTCATCATCTCAGTTTGCCCCTGAGAATCACCCCTTCATGAATCCTTATACTAATTATGCTAAGTCCATAGTCTCTCCTTGGAAGTCTTTTAAATCCCTCATCCGCCACACACCTTCCTCTATTCATGAATATGTTCAGTGCTCTAAAATGGATCAACATCCTATTATAGCTACTGGTAAAGAGTAATTCGTCACTCTTTATATTCCAGAAGACTTTCCCCGTCAATGGAAGCAACATGGCTACACTCACCTCCACTTTGGTGCTATCCGTATTGCCCTTACTCTCCATTGCAGAAAAGGTCTCCCTATGGTTACTCGGTTGCCCTCTTGGATACCCGATTTCTCGCATATCAACATGCTTGCATAGCCACAGTCGAAGCAACGTTGAATGCAGGCACAGTATTTATCACACTGTACCCAAACTTCAACATGTCATTAGCGGATCCCCATTTGCTAAATGCCCTCAAGGTACAAGTCCAGATTACAGGAGCCTCCCAGGTACATGACGCTCTTACTGCCACTTTACATTACCAAATGATTTATCGAGTCCAAAATCATGCCATAGATCTCTCCCTTCCTGGTGGAGAATTTGCTCATCAAAGTAGATGATAAACAGTCAGCAGTTTGCACCCATGTCCCTAGACAAATCCCTAAAAATGAACTTCTCAGTCTTCTACCTGATGCCTGGATAACAGAATATGAAAAGATCCATGAGGCTGCAAATCAACCTCTGGAATCTTCCTCTTCTCAGATCTCCCAGAATTCTGATGGCTCTGTGTCCATCAAATTTGACCATAAGCATCTCCAGTCTGTCAAGCAAACTTATCCTTGGATTGCCATGATCCGACTCCCAGTTGCTAATCCTCCGTCTTATCACCAAGATGAACTGGACAAACTTGCTACAGCAGATCCAGCAGATCCACTTATCTCTTTCCGGGATACCTTCCCCGATATTATCAAGTGGTATCAACCAGATGCTCGACCAGTTGTCTTTGAAAATGATCCATTCTCCAATAATTGTTATTGGGGTGGATGTACTTCTTGTGAATCATGCCAGAATTGCTGCCTGGAATGTGGTCTTGATCCAGAAGACTGCACCTGCAATCACTCTCGCAGAAGAAGGAAGAAGAAGCAACCTCCTTCTCCATGTTCCACCAAAACACCTTACATAGATCCAGATTACCAGCAAGGAGCTCAAGTAGTTCAGACCCGCAGCAGGTATGATCCTTCTACAGCGGAAGTCCCTTCTACATGGTTACCTTCTAAACCAAAACCACCACTTCATCCCTATTACCAGAAATGTCTCAAAATCCTTGCCAAAGAAAAACCTTTAACACCAAGTTGCAAACCCATCAATCCCTTCTATAAACCACCTAAACCATCAACTCCTATTCCGGCCATTTGCATGTTCCAACCCACAGAATTTCCTCCACTCAATTCTCCCTTTCCACAAACTACACCTTTTACCAAAGACAATGCCAGACATTCTCACAAAATCCAAAATTCATCCGCCACCATACTTCCCAGTGGACAAACCGTACCAGCCAACCCTGTAGAAACTGTTCTCAATTGGCAATCTGAAAATGTTGTTGCTCAGAACAAGATTTTATCTCAGATAGATCAGAAAGTTAACCAGGTTAATTCCCGTCTTGCCACTGTTGAAATTAAAGTTGATTCTCAAGTATAAGATCTGGAAGCCACCAAAAGGCTAATCGTCAATATGGAGAAAAGATTGAAACAAGTTCCTTATGACTTGCCTATGCCTGGAGTTAATCCTGCTGAAGTCATTCGACAAAAACAAAAAAAGGTAGCTGATCTCGAAGGATACATTGTTTATCTCAAATCACAGGTTGAGTCTACCCCTTACTCTCCTCCTCCACCAGCTACTACCATACCTTCAGCCTCTTCTAGTTTCTTTTGCCCCAAAAGCTTAAGCTGTTAGGGAACGGCCCAGTATACCCTTTTCATCCTTCAGTCCACCACGCTCCACTGCGGGCTCTCCGGCGGACGTGCGTGTTTTAACGGGGCTCCCAAATTCCATGACTGGGAGTCGAACCCGTGACCTCCGAGATTACTTTAGGCTCTGATACCAATTACCCCAAAAGCTTAAGCTGTTAGGGAACGGCCCAATATACCCTTTTCATCCTTCAGTCAATATTAGTGATGACCTAGAAACTGGAAGTATTCGAAAGAGAATAATCTTCAAAAACTCAAACCTGGAATGTCTAAGAAGGTATGACTTGGATCAACACAACGGCCAATTCTTGGGCACTTAAAGAATCCTGTCCTCTTGTCTTTCAACAATCAAAGAAGGAATAAAATCAACCATTCTGAAAGAAATACTCACAATTTCTAAGTATCACCGAACAAGGATCTAAGCTAAAGCCATATCAGAAATAGAAGCAGAGAAGAAGAATATAGGAAACTTAGAGAGACATGTTTAAAACACAAGGATATTATTACTTGGCAAAACTCAGTCTGCCCTAACATTACAACGGAGGGCTCATTATATAGAGCTCTAAGAAAAGTCTAGAAGGCTAAATTATTGAGTTGTGACATCACTGCTTACATAAGGGTAGCAAATGAAGTCATGGCTTATGTCACACCACAATTATTAGCTTTAATCAGCTAGAAACAGACAACAGCACACTAGACAATAAAGACAACAACAGTGCAGAGCACTAAATATAAAAGTCTTCACAGCTGTATTCTTCTGAAGTAGTCGGTGAGGAGACATCACTATCAGTGGAGCCAGGGTCAGTGATATTGCGTTCAATAATGATGTCTTGATGCAGAGCATGTGCCTTTGCTTTCTTCTTTTTCCTCTTGAGAGCATCTTTTCTGAGAGAGGTTTCTGAAGTGGTCCAGGCAATATTACTAGAGACCAAACGTGGAAAGGTGAATCCATGTGATGGCCGAGAAGAACTGGCTGGCTGAAGATTAAAGTAGTCAAAAGGTGTTTCTGTAATCGGCTGGGAATCAGACAAGTGTTGGAGGTACCAGGCATGAGCTATTTTGATGTTTATCTCATGGGGATGGTTGGTAGAATAGTTCCAAGAACCATGATCATCAGGCCAAATTTCTTGAGGCATGATCTTATTTTCAATAAAGAGATATTTTTGGGCCTCGGAATATTTGTGAGGGAGATCAAGAACAGTGATGGAATTGACCTGATACAAATGAGAGTATGGGTGGACTGTGAAATCAAGAGTGATGGGCCGGTGAATATCAAAAAGGAGGAAGTGTTTTGGGAAGGTGAGAAATATATTCTTCCATTCTTCTAAAGGTTTAAACCAGGTTAAAAATTCAAGGAGACTTGGGGTAAAACCTTTAAGAAATGATGCTAATTGATTTCAATGAGAATATGATATTCTTGACAGAGATACCAAAAGAACCATTTTATCGAGTAGGAAATCATCGAGTCGAAGAATGAAAACTCGATCGAAAAGGGAAGTATGGATTAACTCAGATGGTTTAAGGATAGATCCTCCAAATTCTCTAAAGATTTGTAACTCATAAAAATTTCTTTTTTGGATCATTGAGTCAACATAACATGGTACTGGATAATCTGGAGGAAAATCAGGAGGGACAATCGATGGTCCAGGATGAGTGGGTCGGATCATAGCTATCATGGGTTTAGTGGCAAAGGATTCAGGTCGGGAAAGGAAATCAGCCACAACATTAGATTTACCTTTGATATGTTTGACCTCAAAGGAATATTGCGCAAACCACGTTGACCATCTGAGCAGTTGAGGATTTGGGACTTGCTTTCGCTTTGAACTGCAACATCTTAGGGAATGAGCTCATATCTGTTTCAACTAAGAATTTTGACCCAATGAGATAAAAACTGAATTTATTTATCCCATTTTTGACAGCAAGGATTTCTTTGAAGGTGGAATGATAATGTATTTCTGCTGGCTTGAATCTTCCACTTGTAAATCCACATAAATGTCTGGTTCCATTGATTTCTTCAAGTAAAACAGCACTCCAATATTTGTCGCTGGCATCAGTCTGAAGTATCTTTTGACCAATAGTTGGCAAATGCAATTTCTGAATTTTGGATACTTGTTCTTTGAGAGCAGCTACGGCTTGAGTCTGTACCGATGTCCAAGAAGATGGATTTTTTTTGAGCATCTTAGTGAGAGGATGAATATGTTCGGAGGCTCGGGAAGAAAGTCTCGAACATAGTTGATGACACCAAGAAAACTGCTGGACTCGTTTCGTGTGAAATTGGACTCAGGGAACTTCTGCAAAATGTGATGTCCTAGAGTGTATGTACCTTCACTAAAATGCATGCCTAGGAAAGTAATTTCCTGTGTAGCCAAGATCATTTTCTTTTCAGAAAGCATTACTCCATAGGTTTTAACAATTTGAGCAAATTGGCGTAACAGGTTTATATGTTCATCCTTTGAAGAACTGAAAAGTAGGATGTCATCAATATAAACCAGTGCAGAGTGCAATAGTGGTTCAAAAATCTTTACCATGGCTTTTTGAAATAAAGACGGTGCGGGTTTTAATCCAAAAGGCATTACTTTCCACCTGAAATGCTCGGGTTAGGTATGCGTAAACTTCGTTTTAGAACGTTCATCGATGATGAATGCCTAATTGCCAAAATCCAGATTTCAAATCAAATTTAGAAAACCATTTTGCACCGTAAAGTTGTGACAACAAAGTGTGCTTGTGTGGTAATGGAAATTTGTCATCTTGTAAAAAAATGGTTGAGAGGCTGATAATTAATTACCAGCCTCATTTTCCCTACGAGCTTGTTCAGCTCGCTTTATCAACATAGAATGCTTCACAAGACCATTGGGAATCTGTTGGTTCAATAAGATCGGATCAAGGAGGTCAAGGCATTCTTTTGTAGCTAATCGGAGGTGGTTAGGGTTCATGCCGAATGACTAGCTTTGGTGGGATTGATGTCCTCATTTTTTCTTGAATGGGAGTTTAATAAAGAATCGAGGATTTTGCCACAATGGATGAGAACATTTGGTGAGGAATTTTGTATGGGATTCAGCACAAGATTGGGAGACAAGGAGTTTATGGATTTCAGTGATGGGATTAGGGAGTAATTTGGTAAAGTCTTGGAATGGTACCGTATTCTCCGAATCGTTTACCAAAACGAATACCATTAGGAAGGATTTGAAACTTGTGAAGTTTGTCTGTATATGTCAAAACCAACGAGAAGATCTTTGTCGGGCTTTCAAAGACAACCAATCAAATGCAAACGAACTTCACATTTTGGGAAGAATCGGATGGTAATGGGATGTTTAGTAATCAAGGATGTATAGAATGTTTTACCATCAGCCAGCTATGAATTCCTTCTTGTGTTTTGTCCAGTTTTCGAGGGGTAGAACGGATGGATTCATCATGGATACTGCAGCTCTCGTATCAAAGAAGGCTATGGCAGGGAATGGGTTTATCATACTTAGAAGTTCGGATTTGAATAGGGGCTTGAGGATGTGTTTTAGAAGGTTGGATAGTGAGAATCGGAAATGTAAGGTTTTTTCGGAAGTGTTGGATCGAGTTCGGGGGAACAAGTGTTTGAAGGAGTTGGTTCAACTGGTTCGCAATGTGATATGACAGAGGAATCTCTTCTTCTTCAATGGCAAAGAGAGTATGTTCATCCAATTCATCTTGTTCGAAAAAAGAGATTCAAGGTCATTGTCATCATAGACGATGGCTAACTCTGTTCAACTCGAGAGATGAGGTTCGCCTCTTCTTCTTCTCGAGGACATTGTTTAGCATAATGGCCCCTTTTGTTTGCAAACATAGCAATAGTCCGACTTGCTTCCCGGAGTTTCGGAAGATGTGTGTTTTCGTCTCAAAGTATCTCCACTTTTTCTTTGAAGATCTTCCGTCTCGTAGTATGGATTCTGGAGAACTTCTTTCTTTTGGATGATTTCTTGCAGGGATGACTTATTGCGACGATGATCTAATGATCGATCCGAACGTCCCGCATACTTGGTCAATCTCTTTATCACCTTTGAGATATCGCTAATAACTTGTCGCTTTACGGCACGGATCTTCAAGGCTTTGGAGGATGGCTTGTCTGATTTGGCCGAGAGTCATACCAAGGATGGATTGGTATTTTCGCCTTATGTAAACATCAGCTCCTTGAGCTAAGGCCCGAGGATTGAAAGTCGAGGGAGCGCTTGTTTCAAGCTAACATCTCGCACCAAGAAGATAGAATAATTGAGTCATGCGTTGCAAATGTTTATCTAAATCGACCTTTGAAAAGAATAACACTTCATTTGAAAGAATTCTTTTCGCTTTTAATTCAAGATCAGAATCAGGTTCACCAAGAAAACAGTAATATAGTAATGAAGCAGCTTGATCAATTGAAGAATTTAAGAATTGAGTTCTCTCAACATAATTGAGAGTTGTAAAACAATGCTTCAATGTGCCGGTGAATCTGGAGGTGAACTCTGTAAGAATACTTTCTGCTGTGATTCCAGTGAGTTCTCTAGTGGTCATCCAAGCATGGAACTCTTGAAGCCTTACTGCCCATTTATTTGGAGGAATGTCATCCAGCTGAAATGTGAAGGTTCCTAAGCTAGTGAGTTTCTTGGATGTGTGAGATGATTCTGGTTCATCAACTATGGGAGTAGCTTCTGATGTCACTTCGGGCTCTTCTTCTTCACGAGCCATGTTTATTTGTGGAATCTCAAGTTCATCTGAGGAAGATTGTGTAGAAGAGTCTGGTTCAGAGGCTGTATCTGAGGCAGAAGTTGATTCAGATTCTGTTGGGGAAGAATACTGAGTTTCAGATGGAGTCTGTTCTTGAACAACAGCAATATGAGGGACAGTCTGAGATGTGGCAGCCTGCTGAAGGAGAGTAGTCAGTGGATTCTGAATCATGGCTTGCTTGTGGACTTCCGGAGAAGGAGTAGGTGACAGTGGTTGTTGCTGTGCTTGTTTGGCTTTCAGCCATTGAGCAGCATTGAAAGTACTTGGAGATGGTTTGGACCTTTCATATCCCATTGTTCCAAAAGTAGAATACTGGGTTTTAGGTGGTGGTTGAAAAGGATTTGTGAAAGGTGGAAAGAAACTAGAAGAGGCTGAAGGTATGGTAGTAGCTGGTGGTGGAGGAGAGTAAGGGGTAGACTCAACCTGTGATTTGAGATAAACAATGTATCCTTCGAGATCAGCTACCTCTTTCTGTTTTTGTCGAATGACTTCAGTAGGATTAACTCCAGGCATAGGCAAGTCATAAGGAACTTGTTTCAATCTTTTCTCCATATTGACGATTAGCCTTTTGGTGGCTTCCAGATCGTGTACTTGAGAATCAACTTTAATTTCAACAGTGGCAAGACGGGAATTAACCTGGGTAACTTTCTGATCTATCTGAGATAAAATCTTGTTCTGAGCAACAGCATTTTCAGATTGCCAATTGAGAACAGTTTCTACAGGGTTGGCTGGTGCGGTTTGTCCACTGGGAAGTATGGTGGCGGATGAATTTTGGATTTTGTGAGAATGTCTGGCATTGTCTTTGGTAAAAGGTGTAGTTTGTGGAAAGGGAGAATTGAGTGGAGGAAATTCTGTGGGTTCCCAATGAAAATGAGAGCAGATGGAGTAACCTCAGAACCCAAATCCACTGATTAATTTGATGAGCATGACTCAAGGAAAATGACACTAAATTATCAGGCCATGAATATATTAAGTTGTGCATTAGATGTTACTGAATATAATAGAGTTAGTGGATGTGATTCTGCTCATGATATGTGGAGATTACTTCAAATTACACATGAAGGTACTAATCAAGTTAAAGAATCTAAACTTGCTATGCTTGTTAGAGATTATGAATTGTTTACTATGAAACAAGGTGAAAATATTAGTGATATGTTTACAAGGTTTACTAATATTTTCAATAGCTTGAAAGCTTATGGTAAAGGATATACTACGGGAGAACAAAACAGAAAGATTTTGGATGCTCTACCAAAATCTTGGTAGCCAAAGACGCTTGCTATTGAGGAGTCCAAAGATCTAAAAACTCTTCCTCTGGAAGAGCTTATTGGATCACTACTCACTCATGAAATAAAGATGAAACGGTTGAATGATAAGGAAGATGAGGAAAAGGGAAGAAAATGAGTAGTTCTTAATGCCTCAAACAACTTGAGTGAACAAGATCAATCTTCAAGTGAAGAAGAAGGAGGAAACCATAGGGAAGAAGAAATTGCAATGGCAGTGAAGAAGTTCAAGAGATTCTACAAAAAGAAATTTCTCAAGAAAGGAAGAAAGCCAGTCAAGAAGAGTGGACAATCTTCATCATATAAATCTCAATGCTTTGAATGCAAGAGTACAGAGCATCTTGTTGCTGACTGTCCCAAAGTGTTAGAGAAGGAAAGAGAAAGCAAAAACAGAAAGAAATCTGCCAAGAAAGGAAAAGGACTAGCTGGAACATGAGATCAACAAGAAAGTGAGGATGAAAGTGAAGGGAAGGCCAACATATGCTTTATGGCCATTGATGATGAGGTACAATCTTCTCCTTCTATTTCAAATTTATGTGATGATGATATTGACTCTAGTGACTTAATTGTAGAATTGTATGAAGAACTAAAAAAGGCTTCAAGAAGAAATAAAGAAATGAAATCCAAAATTAATGATCTTTCAAATGAAAATTCAAAATTATGTATTGAAAATGATAGACATCTTGAGACCATTAATTCTCTTACCATTGAAAAGGATGTTTTGAATACTACCATACAACATGTATCTCTTGAAAATAAAAAGTTTTCTTCAAAAATTACTTCTCTTGAATCAATGCTGAAAGATCATGAGATTTTAAAAAGGAAAGTATATGATCTTACTTTATGCATTGAGAAATTTACAAATGGAAGAGAAAATTTAAATAAATTACTTGGTTATCAAAGATCCTCATTTGTAAAGCATGGTCTCGGTTTTACACATGATTGTTTTGATCCAAAACCTAAAGGGTTATTTATTAATAAATCTTCTCATTATAAGTCTCATACTTGTTGTACATATTGTGGTAAGCATGGACACAAAGTTTCTAAATGTTTTAAAAAAAGAAAGATAGAAAATGGAGTGAAGACCATTTGGAGAGTTAAAGGAGCTATTACTAACCCTCTTGGACCCAAGAAGATATGGGTACCAAAAATCACTCTTTCCAATTTGGTATAGGTACAATTTGCCTCAAGATCAAGTGCCACTAAATGGTTTCTTGATAGTGGCTGCTCAAGGCACATGACTGTGAACGCATCACTTGTTAGTGAGCTTCAGGCTACAATTGAAGGTTTTGTTACTTTTGGAGATAATAAGAAAGGGAAAATACTTGGAATAGGTAACATTGGTAAAGGTTCCTTCCCTCTTATCAAGCAAGTTCTACTTATTGATGGTTTAAAGTATAATTTACTTAGCATTAGTCAAATATGTGATAATGGTTGCAAAGTAGAGTTTAAATGTGATACTTGTACCATTCTTGATAGTACAAGTAATAAAACTATTTTTGTATCTAAAAGAGTGAGTAATGTATATGTGCTATATCTTGATGAACTTATCACTAATGATATTAAATGTCTTGCTATTCATGACAATGATGGATTTCTATGGCATAGAAGATTAGGACATGTAAGTATGGATTTGTTAAACAAACTTTCTACTCAAGAACTAGTTAGAGGATTACCAAAAATGCATTTTGATAAAACTCGTATTTGTGATGCTTGTCAATATGGAAAACAATCAAAAACATCTTTCAAACCTAAGAAAATGGTTTCTACCTCAAAACCTCTTGAACTAGTTCACATGGACTTATTTGGACCTATGAGGACTACTAGTCTTGGTGGTAAAAGATATGCTTATGTGATTGTTGATGCTTTTTCCAGATTTACAAGGGTAATCTTTTTATCACAAAAAGATGAAACATTTTATGAATTTTCAAAACTTTTCAAGAAGGTTCAAATTTCTTTTAACTGCAACTTAATCTCTATTAGAAGTGATAATGGAAGAGAATTTTGCAACCAAGATTTTACTAAATTCTGTGATGAGTATGGTATTACTCATAATTTTTCTGCTGCCAAAACACCTCAACAAAATGGTGTTGTTGAGAGGAAAAACAGAACATTGCAAGAAATGGCTAGATCAATCCTTTGTGAAAATTCGTTACATAAATACTTTTGCGCTGAAGCTGTAAATACAGCATGCTATGTAATGAATAGAGTTTTACTAAGACCTTTTATAAGAAAAACACCTTTTGAACTTCTATTTGATAAAACTCCATCAATTGTCTATTTTAAAGTGTTTGGTTGTAAGTGCTTTATTTTAAACAATAGTGACAATCTTGGTAAGTTTGATAGAAAATCTGATGAAGGCATATTTCTAGGCTATTCATCAAAAAAAAAGGCATATAGAGTCTATAACAAAAGGACATTATGTGTTGAAGAAACTATTCATGTAACTTTTGATGAATCTAATATTTATCTCCAAAGAAGAAATGAAGATGATGCAGGTTCCTCAATGGTTGAAAACCAAACTCAACACCAAGTACCTACATTGGAAGATCATGCTAAAGAAGAGGAAATATTGGAGCAAGAACATGATGGTCAATCAAACAACAATCAAGAACTTCCAAAGGATCTCACATATGCAAGAAGTCATCCTAAGGAGCAAATCATTGGTGATGTCTCTCAAGGAGTCAAAACAAGACAGTACTTTATTGATAATTTTGCCCTTTTATCTCATATTGAACCTAAAAATATTGATGATGCATTGTGTGATAATTTCTGGATTATTGCTATGGAAGAAGAGTTAAATCAGTTTGAGAGAAATAAAGTTTGGACTCTTGTTCCTAGACCTCATGATCATTCTGTTATTGGTACAAAATGGGTATTTAGAAATAAATTAAATGAACTAGGAGAAGTTGTTAGAAATAAAGCTAGACTTGTTGCTCAAGGCTTCAATCAAGAAGAAGGTATTGATTAAGATGAAACTTTTGCTCCAGTGGCCAGATTAGAGTCTATCAGAATACTCTTGGCATTTGCTTGTTTTAAAGACTTTAAACTATTTCAAATGGATGTCAAAAGTGCTTTTCTAAATGGTTTTATTGAAGAAGAAGTTTATGTAGAACAACCTCCTGGCTTTATTCATGAAAAATTTCCAAATCATGTTTTCAAATTAACTAAAGCTCTATATGGACTGAAACAAGCTCCAAGATCTTGGTATGAAAGATTAAGTGGTTTTCTTCTTTCAAAAGGTTTTACTAAAGGAAAAGTAGATACAACTCTTTTTATTAAAACATCCTCTAAAAATGATATTTTACTTGTACAAATCTATGTTGATGATATCATTTTTGGTGCTACTAATACTTCTCTTTGTGAAGAGTTTGCTAAAACTATGCAAAATGAATTTGAGATGAGCATGATGGGGGAACTAAGTTTCTTCCTTGGGCTGCAAATTAAGCAAACCAAGGATGGAGTATTCATCAATCAAGCAAAGTATACTAAGGAGCTATTGAAAAGGTTTGGAATGGATCAAGCAAAAGGGATAAGTACTCCAATGAGTTCATCAACTAAACTTGATAAAGATAAGAAAGATAAGAGTATTGATGAAAAATTATATAGAGGTATGATTGGAAGCCTACTCTATCTCACAGCTAGTAGACCAGATATTATGTTTGCTGTAAGTTTATGTGCTAGATTCCAATCATGTCCTAAAGAATCTCATCTAATTTCTGTCAAACGAATTTTTCGTTATTTAATTGATACTCATGACTATGGCCTTTGGTTTTCAAAAACTTCATCTTTTGAACTTATTGGATATTCTGATGCGGATTATGCTGGTTGTAAAGTTGAATGTAAAAGCACAAGTGGTCATTGTCAATTTCTTGGTAGTTGTCTTATATCTTGGTTTAGTAAAAAGCAAGCTTGTGTGTCTTTATCCACTGCAGAAGCTGAATACATAGCTGTAGGAAGTTGTTGTGCACAATTGTTATGGATGCAACATACTTTACTTGATTATGGTCTTAAATTCAATTGTGTACCCATATTATGTGATAATACTAGTGCCATTAACTTGAGCATAAATCCCATTCAACATTCTAGGACTAAGCATATAGAGATAAAACATCATTTCATTCGTGACCATGTGATTAAAAAGGATATATGCTTAGAATATATAAATACAAATGATCAAATTGCTATATATTTACAAAGCCTTTGGCTGAGGAAAGGTTCAATCGCCTAAGAAGACTCCTAGGAATTTCAAGATTCAATGATTAATGTGTGTATTGAAGTTTTGGTAAATGCAGGAAATTTTGATCAAGAATTCGGACGTAGGTCAGAAAATTCGGTCGACCGAATTTTCTGTACTGACGAAACAGAAACTTTTGCTTGAAAATTTGGACACAGACCTGAAAAATCGGTCGACCGAATTTTACGGACGTAACCCGTTAAATGAAGATTAAACAATCTTCTCAACATTTCAACTTCCGAATTTCATATCCTTTTTAAAACCTCTCATACCCATTCACATCCGAATCAAAATATCTTCAAAATCACACATTCTCATCCCGATTTTCCTTCATTTTTAAACTTCCAAGCCCTAATTTCTTACAGAAAACCAATCCTTCTCAAGAGAAAACAACATGGTAAGAACAAAGAAACCCAATGTTGAGAAAGGAAAAGGAAAGGCTAAGGAAGGAGATGGAGACCCAATCCTCAATCAGCCAAGAAGGATTCGCATTCCTCAAACACAATCTGGAGTTGACAGGTTTATCTCTATCAAATCTACTCATGAATTTGATGAATGGAATAAGAGTAGTAGAAAAATCCTTCCTAGATATAAGGTGGATTTTGATAAACTGTCAAACATGGATATTGTTCTATCTCATTTCAATGATATTGGTTGGAGTAGTTTGCTATTCATTGATGAAGAATTTTATCCTACTTTGATATATGAATTCTATGCAAACTTGAAAGAGGATAGAATTGAGATGATAGGGGATAATGTGATACAATGGTATTCATCTAGAGTATCACAAATGGACATTGAATTCAATGAAGGATTGATAAAAAGAATTTGTGGAGTGGGTGACGAGGGAGCTAGATATTATTCAGCATCCATGCATTGCTATGATCGTGAACTCTTCACACATGTTAGATTTAAAGATGCATTTACAAATGGAAGAGAGTTTAGAGCCATAAAGGAAAGGGAAATTTAAAATTTGGATGCTAGAGGTAGAGTTTTGCATCACATGGTGACTACAATGATTGTTCCTAATTTTGGACATAAGTCATCAGTTGGAAATATGCATATGTAATCATGTTAGCCCTGCATGAGCATAGAAGAATGAACTTTGGGTATATAGCCTTGAAACATATGATTGCAGCCAGAAAAACAGTAACCAAGGCATTCCCATTTGGAAGGTTATTAACCAGAATCTTCAAGCATTTTAAGATCAAACTTCCTGGAAGAGGGCAAGCCTTTAAGAGTGGTGAAATTTATACAAATGAAACTCTTAAGAGAATGCAATTAGTTCATGATGAGTATAATGTATGGAGGACAAAAAGAGAAACCCCTCCGAAAAGAATAGAAAGAGAGAGAATCATAGAAAGTGAAGAGGAAGAAGAAGAAGAGGATGAAGAGGAAACCCTTGCTAGGGAAATGAAAACAAAAAGAAAGCATGACACCTCAAGTGAGGGGGAGTAACCTCCAACAAAAAAGAGGTTATTTGAAGAAGAAACTGGAATTGAGTCAAGTGGTAAAGGAGTAACTAGAGGTGACATCATTATTGCCAAAGCATTCCAAGAAGCCTTGAACAATCATGTCAAGGAAATGGAGAAAATGTATAAGTTCTTTGAGTCATTTGCTCCAATGGTTCTTGAAAAATTAGATGGACTGGAAAATAGAGTAAAACACATTGAAGATATCCTTATGAGAAACACTAAAAGTGGTGAAGGACCCTCTAAGCCTCAAGATGGAAATGAGGAGGAAAGAGATAGAGAAACAGAGAAAGAAGACAATGAGGATAGCAGTAATGAAGAGGATGATCAGGATGGAAATGATAAGACCACAGCAGAAGAAAAAGAACAAGAACATGCTCATGAAGATCTACCAGTGGCAGGAAGTCAAGTAGCTCAAGCTGCAATTGTATCTCCAGCTACAATCTCTTTCAGTCAAGGAAGAGTTAAGCACTTGGCTATCAAGAAAGGAGTGAGTCGAGCCTCCCCATCAACCTCACCATCACAAGACTAAGCTTTCTTTCTAATCTCTTTACTGTATTTTGTTCAGTTTTCTAAGCATTTTGCTGCATTTTCTATTCTGAACTTGTTAAATATTTTTCTGTTTTTTATGTAATAGTGAAGCTCAATGATGAAATCCCAGTGATGAGAGCTTCTTTTATATGCTAACTTGAACATCTCATTTTCATTGATCCCTTTAATTTTTTTTTGATGACAAAAGGGAGAGAAAATATGATGCAATATGATGCAATACATGTGAAACCTTGGTCATTATGTGAACTTAGTCTTTAATCAAATTTGGATGCAAGGTTTTAAGATTGGATGCATTCATATTTATGGTCAAATTTTTTTTGTTTATCCAAATTGGTTCCAATATGTCTTACTCTATTCCATTATGTTTGAACAACATTATGAAACCTTTATATCATTTCAAAACTTCAATTATATTGAATCTGTTGCAGTTTGGACATGAGATTAAAAATTCGGATGCATATGATTCAAAATTCGGATGCATGTGATTCAAAATTCGGATGCATCCATATTGTGTTACCAAAATGTGCTCTTTTGTTGTTCAAATTGATTCAAATATGTTTTAATCTCTTACTATATGTTTGAACAACCTTAGGAAAACTTATTTACAAATTTTGGAGCTTTCATTTATCTTATTTTAAAGTTTGGACTTGATATGTCAAAATTCGGATGCATAGTATCTCTAGTCCAAATTTGTTGAAAAATGAGCACAATCTAAGGGGGAGCATTGATAAGCTTTTAACAACCTTAAAACCTCTCTTAGAAGTTTTCTAAATGCTTAAATGCTATATCTTCTATCCTAGTTTTGTTGGAAGGAAGGAGGCAAATGGAGGTTGGTTGGTTGCTAAATTGGTTGATTTCTATCATTGACATCAATACTTCTTTGTGCTAATCTGTTTAAATCCATCACATATTGCATCAAAGTTTGTCATCATCAAAAAGGGGGAGATTGTAAGCCCTAAGGGCAAATCATGTAATTTTGATTCATGACAAATATTGATGAGAACTAATATGTTTATATTGTGTGATAGGAATTGTGAAGAAAGAAGTTTGAAGTCTCATTACCTTTAAGAGGAAGAGCAAAGAACAACCTCAGTAAGATATGAGTCTTTTGAGGTTTATTCAAAGATGAACTCAAGGCATTGAAGACTTGAAGTGTAGAGTAGGTATGATGATAGGTAATATCTATGTGAACTCTACACTTGTATGTCTTGGAGTCTATTGAATGCATAAGAGAGCATAAAATTGGTTTCTTAAGTTTAAAAGTTTGTTGAATGAATTCCTAGTAAATATGGTTTTGTGTCCTAAAAGTTTTTAAGTAAACTTTAAATGATCAAATGAGTTTGATTTTGGTTTTCAAACTTATATTTGTCTAAATAAGTTATCTATATATACCAAATGTATTTCAAATACTTGTAAGATTGATTTCAAATGATTTTACAAAGTTTGAACACAATTCCATAAAATTTGGTCGTCCGAATTTGGTAGCAAAAGTTTGTTACTGTTCTTCCAGAGAAATTCGGAAGAAGATTCGGATGCATGAGAAAAAATTCGGTCGTCCGAATTTTGGTCTTCAGTATGGTCACTGTTCTTCCAGAGAAATTCGGAAGAAGATTCGGACGAAGCAGGAAAATTCAGACGCAGAATTCGGTCGTCCGAATTTCCTGAAAATAGCCATTAACTAGCCGTTTTATAGCTGTTTCAACTGATTTTCAAATTCTATAAAAGCTATAAATGTGCAATCTTTTGTAAGTTCTGAATCCTTGAATATTCTAAGCTTTCTAAAGTCTATTACAAACATTTCTCAAGCTCTCTTATGTCTTGTGCATTCAATTGATCAATCCAAAGACATCAAAGTGTGAAGGTGCAACTTTGTGTAAATTCTACCAACAAGTGGTAACATCTACACACTCTTCTTTACTTATTCAATTGTATTGATCTACTAGCTCTAGCAAGGTTATCTTGATAACATAAAACCCTTTAGATAAGGGTGATCCTTGAAGTTGTGATTCAAGGTTGTTTGAGATATAAAACCATAGGTTGGTGAGCCTTGTTTGTAAAATTACTAGAAGATGTTATAAGTGTAAAACCATAGTGTGGTGAACCTCTCTGGTAATCTGTAAACTTGAGCAGATAGTAGAGTTATTGAAATCCTTAAGTGTGGACTTAAGGTAGTGGAACCTCTCTTGCTTGTGTTCTTTTTTCTACATTTATTATACTGTTGTGCCATAAACTGTTTTTTCTCTTATTCACTTAATCTGCAATAGGTCTACACATTTATAAAGTTTGAATTTGCAATAATTAGCCAAATACCTAATTCACCCCCCATCTTAGGTATTTCATACCTAATTCACCCCCTCTTAGGTATTTCAGTTGCATTTAAAACTTCTATTTCAATGTTTAGACAATTAATGGTCTCAAGATGTTTCCTATTTTAAACACATAATTTTGAATTCTGATTTGATAAATCACTGATTTTGAATTTCATTTCATTATTTCTTTTAAAAGCCTTTTTTAATTCTTTATATATTTCTACAAGTAATTCACTAGGATCAACATCATCATCATAGATATTAGAAATGGAAGGAGAAGATTGTACCTCATCATCAATTGCCATAAAGCATATGTTGGCCTTTTCTTCACTATCATCTTCACTTTCTTGTTGATCCCATGTTCCAGCCAGTCCTTTTCCTTTCTTGGCAGATTTCTTTTTGTTCTTGTTGTCTCTTTCGCTTTCCAAAACTTTGGAAAAATCAGCAACAAGATGTTCTGTACTCTTTCATTCAAAACATTGAGGTTTGAAGGATGAAGACTGTCTACTCTTCTTGGTTGGCTTTCTTCCTTTCTTGAGAAACTCCTTCTTGTAGAATCTTTTGAATTTCCTAACAGCGATGGAAATCTCCTCTTCTCCACTGTTTCCATCTTCTTCTTCACTTGATGTTTTTTCTTGTTCACTCAAGTGATTTAAAGTTTTGAGCACAACTCCTTTTCTTCCTTTTTCTTCATCTTCTTTGTCATTTAATCTCTTCATCTTCATCTCATGCGTGAGGAGTGATCCAATGAGCTCTTCAAGTGGAAGAGTTTTCAAATCCTTTGATTCCTCAATTGCAAGTGTCTTTGGTTGCTAAGATTTTGGTAAAGCATCCAAGATTTTTCTGTTTTGCTCTCCAATTGTATAGTTCTTCCCATAAGCTTTTAGACCATTAAAAATCTTAGTAAATCTAGTAAACATATCACTAATATTCTCACATTGCTTTATGGTAAATAGCTCATATCTCTAACTAACATAGCAGCAAGCTTTGACTCTTTAACTTGGTTTGTACCTTCATGTGTTATTTGGAGTAATCTCCACATATCATGAGCAGTATCACAACCACTAACTCTATTATATTCAGTTACATCTAATGCATAACTTAAGATGTTCATTGCCTGATAATTTAATATCATTTTCTTTGAATCATGTTCATCAAATTTGTCAGTAGACTTTGGTTCTAAGGTTACTCCATCAGCTTTCATTTTCATAGGAATATAAGGACATTTTTCAACAATATTCCACAAATCAAAATTGATAGAACAAATATATATCTTAACTCTAGATTTCCAAAAGGAATAGTTTGTTTAATCAAACAAAGGTGGTCTATTTGTGGAAGACCATTCTAGGTAAGGTAAGTTGAAATATTAGCCATAAGATCTTTAACTTTTAGGTTGTAAAACCACACAAGAAGTCCTTGCTCTAATACCAATTGAAATACCTAAGGGGGAGAGGGTGAATTAGGTATTTGACTAATTTTTACAAACAAAGTCCTTTTATAATTCTAAGTTGTGTAAGCTTGGTTCAATAAGAGGGCTAAACAATTAATAGCAAAGCTGTTAAACAATGTAAGAGCAATAAGCACAAACAATTTATAGTGGTTCGATCTCTTCAAGATCTACGTCCACTACCTTAAGCCTACAATTAAGGATTTCAAACAATCTACTATATGATTAAGTTCACAAATTACATAAGAGACTCACCACACAATAGTTTTACACTCACAACCTCTTTAGCAATTTTATAAACAAGGTTCACCCTACCAAAGGATTTTATATCTACTAACAATCTTGAATCACAATTTCAAGGATCACCCTTATCCAAA
This sequence comes from Rauvolfia tetraphylla, assembly GCA_030512225.1. Taxonomy (NCBI): domain Eukaryota; kingdom Viridiplantae; phylum Streptophyta; class Magnoliopsida; order Gentianales; family Apocynaceae; genus Rauvolfia; species Rauvolfia tetraphylla. The sequence goes on from JAJQKT010000061.1 coordinate 679,576, forward strand.
GGACTTTATGTTATCAAGATAACCTTGTAATGAGCTAGTAGAAAACACAATTTAATAAAGAGAGGAGAATGTATAGATGTTACAACTTGTTGGTAGATGATTACACAATGTTTCACCTTAACGCTTTGTTGTCTGGGGAATCTTGAATCATCAATTGAAAGCACAAGAAAAACGAGAGCTTAAAATGTTTGCTAAAGGCTTTGGAATGTTTAGAGTTCGCAAGAAGTCAAAACTTACAAAAGATTTCAAGTTTATACCTTTTATAGAATTTGTAAATAAGTTTTAATAGTTATAAAACGGCTAGTTTCAGAAAATTCGGACGACCAAATTTTTCTTGTGCGTCCAAATTTATTGTCCGAATTTTACTGTTGCAAGTTTCTGGAAAAATTTGAACAACCGAAATTTTTCCTTGCGTCCGAATTTTACTCCGATTTTTTCTAAAAAAACAGTAAACATGCTGAAGACAAAAATTCAGACGACCGAATTTTTTTTCATGCATTCGAATCTTCGTCCGAATTTCTCTGGAAAAACAGTAACCATTTTTTGCTACAAAAATCAGACGACCGAATTTTTTGTAAACACTTTCAAACTTTGTAAAATCATTTGAGATTTAACTTCAATAAGTTTGAAAAAATTTTGTATGTACAGATAAGTTATTTAGACATATATAAGCTTGAGAACCATAATCAAATTTCTTTGATCATGCAAAGTTTACTCAAAATCTTTTAAGATACAAAAACACATTCATCAAAAAATCCATTCAAAGCCATTTAAGATTAAGAAAACTAATTTTATGCTCTCTTATGCCTTCAATAGATTTGAAGACATACAAGTGTAGAGTTTACAGAAAAATTATACCTCTTTAGCATATATACCCTACACTTCAAGTCTTCAATGCTTTTAGATCATCTTTGAACAACCTTCTTCAAATTTCAATCACTTTGGCTTATTGTAGTTGTTCTTACAGTTTGGCTTGAAGGCAATAAGATTTCATACTTCTTAGTTCACCAATCCTATCATACAATATATAAGCATATTAGTCCTCATCAATATTTGTCATTAATCAAAAACTACATGATTTTCCCTTAGGGCTAACAACTTCAATAAGTTTGAAAACATTTCGTATTTATAGATAAGTTATTAAGACACTTTTAAATTTAAGAACCATTATCAAATCTCTTTGATCATACAAAGTTTACTCAAAATTTTTTAAGACTCAAAAACACACTTATTAATCAAAAGTTCATTCAAAGTCATTTAAAGATTAAAAGACAAACAAGTGTAGAGTTTATAAAAGATATACCTATTAAGCACATGTGACCTACCGTTCATGTTTCTCTGGAAAAACAGTAACCATGCTATTAAGAAAATTCGGGCGTCTGAATTTTTTTCTTTGCATTCAAACTTGCGTCCTAATTTCTCTGGAAGACAGTAGCCATTTTCAAAGTTTGGATGTCCGAACTTGCGTCTAAACTTTTCAAACTTTGTGAAATTATTTGAAAATCAACCTCAATAAGTTTGAAAATATTTTGTATAAAGAGGTAAGTCATTTAAATAATTTTGAACTCAAAAACTATTACCAGAACACTTTGATCATACAAAGTTTACTCAAGATCATTTATGACTTAAAAAGCATACTTGTTATTCAAAAGTTCATTCAAAGCCATTTAAGATTCAAAACAAGTTTTGTGCTCTCTCTTATGCATTCAATAGATTCCAAGACACACAAGTGTAGGGTTTACGAAAGATATACGTATTAAGCACATGTAACCTACACTTCATGTCTTCAAAGCCTTTAATCATCTCAAACAAACTCTTCAATCTTTAATCACTTTGACATATTGGAGTTGTTCTTGCATTTTAGCTTTAAGGCAATGAGACTTTATACTTCTTAATCCAACAATCCTATCATACAAATGACATAAAGATTAGCCCTCATCAATGTTTGTCATTAATCAAAACTTAATCATGACCTCACGACAATGCAAAAGTTTGTTCAAGATGATTAAAGGCTTTGAAGACATGAAATGTGGGTTACATGTGCTTAATATGTATATCTTTCGTAAACCCTACACCTGTGTGTCTTGGAATCTGTTGAATGCATAAGAGAGCACAAAACTTGTTTTGAATCTTAAATGGCTTTGAATGAACTTTTGAATAACAAGTATGCTTTTTAAGTCTTAAATGATCTTGAGTAAACTTTCTATGATCAAAGTGTTTTGGTAACAGTTTTTGAGTTTAAAAGTGTTTAAATGACTTACCTCTTTATACAAAATATTTTCAAACTCATTGAGGTTGATTTTCAAATGATTTCACAAAGTTTGAAAAGTTCGGACGCAAGGAACATCCAAACTTTGAAAATGGCTACTGTCTTCCAGAGAAATTCGGACGCAAGTTCGAATGCAAAGAAAAAAATTCGGACGTCCGAATTTTCTTGATAGCATGGTTACTATTTTTCCAGAGAAATTCGGACGCACGTTCGAATACAAAAGGAAAAGTTCGGACGTCCCAACTTTTCCAGACAACTTGTCACAGTGATGTTCAGACAAAAGTTCGGATGTTCGAACTCCTTAGAAACTAGTCGTTTTATGACTGTTAAAACTAATTTTTGAAATCTATAAAAGCCATAAACTCACGAATTTTTGCACGTTTTGAATCTCTGAGAAATCTTAACTTTCTAAAATCTTTAGCAAACATCAAAGCCCTCTTTTGTCTTGTGCTTTCAATTGATCTTTCAAGATTCCAAAGACAACAAGTGAAGAGGTGCAAAATTGTGTAATCATCTACCAAGAAAGTGGTAACATCTTATCCATTCTCCATTTAATTTTGTTTTCTGCTATCTCATTACAAGGTTTTCTTGTAAACTTAAAATCCTTTAGGTAAGGGTGATCCTTGAGACATTGATTCAAAATTATTTTCTAGATATAAAATCCTTTGGTAGGGTGAACCGTGTTTGTAGAATTGCAAAAGAGGTTGTGAGTGTAAAACCATTGTGTGGTGAGCCTCTTATGTAATTGTTGAACTTGAGCATATAGTAGATTGATTGAAATCCTTGAGTATAGACTTAAGGTAGTGGACGTAGATCTTAAAGAGATCGAACCACTATAAATTGCTTGTGTTCATTGATCTTAGATTGTTTATTGCTTTGTCATTAATTTAACTATTCACTCATTGAAACAAGTATTCATAATCCGTTCTACCTAAATTTATAAAAGGAAATAATTTTCAAAAATTAGCCAAAGACCTAATTCATCCCCCTCCCTCTTAGGTCTTTAATCATCCTATTGCCAGAATAGATGTCTTGTTCACTTCCCATCGGCTTCCTTAGATTTAGAAAGCCCTGCATGGTTTTGGCAATGTGAATTATAGAACCAGAATCAATCCACCATGTATTATCAGAACCTCTGTAAAATTTGATTCATAACACACAAAACTGAGATTACCTTTCTTTCTAGCCATTTCTTATATTTCAAGCAATCTTCTTGAAGTGTCCCTTCTTTTTGCAAAAATGGCAAAGATCTTTGCTCTTACCTTTTTTCTTCATAGGAACAGCTTTGCCTTTTAGCGCCTTTCCTTTATCATGAGTTACAAGATGAATACTTTCAAGTAAATCATGTTTCAATCTCCCTTCCTCTTGAACACACATGGTCAAAAGTTCATTAATTGACCATTTTTCCTTATGTGTGTTGTAGAAATTTTTGAACAGACCATATTCCGCAATAAAGAATTGAGAATGAAATGCACAATGAATGGCTTAGACATCTCAACTTCAAGGGTTTTAAGCTTAGCAGCAATAACCCTCATTTCCATAATGTGCTCATGTGCAGATCTGCCTTTATCAAGCATCATACTAGAAAGCTTTTTCATTAAGATGCTAGCTAAGGCTTTGTCAGAACTCACAAATTGGGCATCAATTGCCTCCATGTAAGATTTAACTTTAGTGCAATCAGGGATTGAACTCCTAATGCTTTTACTAATATGGACCTTAAGGAGTATTAATCTTATACGATTAGATTTCGCCCACCGCTCATAAGCAATTTTAGCCTCTGGCATACTTGATTCCATGGGAACGGGAGGTTCGTCCTCACAAAGTGCCAGATCCATATCCATGCACTTTAAAGTTAGAAGTACTTTATCTTTTCCATTCAAAGTAATTATCACCCGTAAGCATTAAAATCCGAGCATTTTCATTAAATAATGCAGTAGGAAAATCTGCAAAAAACAAGAATAAACACATAAGCTATAAAGTACAACCATCAGAAAAGAATCAACCAAGATAATTCAATGTAACTTCCTATGGGTAAAGGTTGCATCTCAAGCATAGAATTTACATTAACTTTATAATGAGACTAGTAAATTAGAAACACAAAAATAATCCATACATGTGGGCATAGAAAAATTTCAAACTAAAGGTTTATCGTCTGATTCCAATTAATCTTAACCAAAATAGTTACCTCTCTGTGTGGCCGAGTTACTATTTTAATAAGATAATTATAGTTTGTAAATGTCATTAAAATAATCACGAACTTAAATGTGATTTATTTTTCTTTACGTATCAAGTAATTAAGATGCTATGGCTACTCATACGTACATGACATTAAGTGAACTAATAAAAATGACATTCAAAATCTGAATAATCAACTTAATCAAAACGTTAATTTGATCCATATGGACATTACATGAAAAGGCTAAATAAGAATGTCCAATTGTCCTTATATCAAAATGAGCAATTTCAGTAATCAAACTTAATATTATAAATATTTATTTATTATATATATATATATATATATATATAAATATAATATGACTTCAGGTTGAAATAAGAAACAACGATTATAAGGCAAAGGAAGAACCTTCAAAAGGGGACAAAATTCTCTTCATTTAAGATGATAAATAAACTAATAACATTATGACCAAGTCGAAGCAATACTAACAGCCAAGAAGTCAAGGAAAAACAAGTGAATCTTCTCCAACCTTCACCAAAAGTGACAGAATAAAGGTAAAAAGAAAAAGTTTTTACAACTTGTTCAAAACCAAAAGTAAAGACTAAATCTTGATTCTGGAAAAGTAGTTGCAAAAGTAAAAGCCTAAAGAAGACAAAACTCAAAGCTTTTTTGCAACTTCAAATAAGACAAAAAACCAATGTCATGGTTTTTTTTTTAAAACTTTGTTCAAAACAAAAAAGGCCATACATTGGTAACGGTCCAGAAGGCAAAGGTTAAACTTGTAATAAGACAGAAAGCCAAGTACCATATGACCCAAGAATATGTAGAGGATTGCAAGCTCCGATTTCATCAATAAAAGTTCTATAAAAAAATACATTCTTTATAATTTTAATTTCTTATTAAAATTACAATAACATGTACGAAGTATGAATTTCAGGTAAGAGAAGTTAGAACATGACATATATACCAAACAATATGGCTAACGATGGCTCTGATACCACATATTAGAAACTTTTAAAGGTATACATCTAAATAGCAACAGAAAAATAATAAAAAAAACATACCTTCAGCGATAGTCATAATTGTTCAAGCAAAATTAAAAGATATTCTCACTAATTTTGTGATCTACGACAGAAACCCTGGAGTCTTCTAGCTTATATCTAATGATGGATGTCACAGGCTCATATATATAGATAGGCTAGGGACTTCCAAAGTAAATAACGTATGCACGTATTTCCGTCCATCAAGAAAACTAACTAGTATGCATAATAATCTAATTGAAAATAGAATCCTTATCATATCAAATTTTTCATTAATAATAGACTTTAGTTACTTTAACCATTATGGTAACTTAATTTGTGGGTCATACTTAAGTCCCTAAGTAAATTAAGGATAATTACTAACAGATAGCCCGTACATAATCGCAAAGTTAAATTAGTTGTTGTACTCGACCACTGATGGACCGTTAGTTCACTTGAGGAGAAAAGCTGCTTCTTTCTTTCAATTCATAACACTTAGGGAAAAAAAATTATTTAGGAACTCCATCTGGAAGATATCTCACGTCACCATTGGACCATTCGCCAATAGCGCAGGAGCTATACGCTTCTACTATTTCCCAGCTTTGCCGACCAAGAACAGCTTTGCTATTGTCACCTTCTACTATTTCTCACCTTTGCTAGGTAAATTTAGATAGCACTTTAAATCTTGCCTCTTAAGAATTTGAGTCTATGGGTTACTAGATTTCATATCCTATTTTTCACTTAAATTTTCCTTTAGTATAACAAGAAAGGAAAATGTATTTAAAATTTAAAACTCATTTGATAAACAAAACTTTTATTCATTAACTTACTACTTGTCACAAGTTTTTCCTTAATTATTAAAATAATAGAAACATCTTGGCAGTCATTGCATTTCTATTTTTGGCAGATCTAAACCTTTGTGGTGACCATGTTTAGCATATCTCGTAGCTCAAAAATAATATAGAAGCTTGTGACTGATCGTTGCCAGAAAGTTATTGCAATTTTTATAGCTTTGCTGCATAAACAAATAAAAGCTTGTGATTCCATACTCATTACGTTTCTGAATTTGATTGCATATTGAGTTGTCTATTTATGCTGAAAAGAACAAATACTTTAGATTCAAATGTTTATCATAGTGGATAAGCTATTAGGAATTATAAATCTCTTACCAATTCTTTGATGGCAACCAAATCTACACTCATGAATTCAAACCCGCGTTAGTTTCATTAGTAAACTAGGTTAGGAAAAGGAAGTCAAAATTGCATAAAGCAAAATGCTTACTAGGTTCTGGGGCACTAAGATCTCCAAAATAACCAAGTTAATTAAGTCACTTTTAGAAAAGAAATAGGATAATGACCTAGTTGCTTTTATTGGGAGATCTTGGTAAATAAGTAATTAGCTTTAGTGCTTGTAGTGTCAGTAGGCATTCCCTACACAAGTAAGGTCTGGTTCTTTTTACGTGCTTCTCCCCAAAAGAAGCACAACTAGAAATTGGCCGCCAAGCCACGGAAATTACGTAACGATTTTTGTACAAAAAAAAATATCCATAGGTTACCCATAGATTAAATACAAAAACAAATCATGGACAATCCATAGAAAATATATTCGACAAATCTGTAGCTAATTTGCCACAGATTATTCACAAAACTTTTTTAAATTAATAAAATATAAAAATAAAAAATCAGTGAGAAAGAACAGGGTAACAAGATCAAAATTTTATCATAGGTAATTAAGATATGCAAACTTAAGAATTTCATTTTGGGTACCGAAAGAGAAAGAAAAAGAAAATTTTATTCGGATGAGCCCTCCGATAAGAGAAAGAAGGCAGCTATAGAGCTGTTATATTTGTTACTTTATAAACTTTAAGGGTACTTTCTGTTATATGATACAAAAAAACGTTCCTTTAGTTAAAGAAGTTGCCAAGGTTTGATAATATTTCAATATATTATATTATAATATTATTTATTTTCATTATATTAGATTATAATATTATATACTATATTGGTGTGCTCGGTGTTTCTGGAGCGAGGCAACCAAACTAGGACAAAATTAGGGTGTATTTGGACTGCAAACCAAAATGAGATGAACTGAACTTTTTTTGTGACAAGGTATTAATTTTGTGGCAAAAGTATTTTCTGCAAGGCTATATGTGTTCGAACAATATCCTCCTCCCATGATATATTTTTTGGGGTAAAATAATTGTTTCAAATATTATAGTGAAAAAATGAAAAAAATATAGATGCAACAGTCAAAATTTTTGGAGGCAATTTTCTAGAAATTTTGATCCCAATGTGATAAGGTGTCAAAACCTCATAACTTTTAGCAACAAACACATAGATAGATTTTCTTCAGTGTACTATTATATTTTGAATAAAAGTGAAAATGCATTGAAAATGGCTTTTTTTTAAAAAAAAACTTTCTTAAATAGGCATCAACCAATCTAAATCTATTTTGAACAAGCCCTATCAGTTAAAGACTAAAACAGCCCATTCAAAAATATGCAACATCTAGAAAACCCACTTCTTCTTCTATGCGTATGATGCGTAAAATGTGTGACTCGAAAGCTTTAAACCTGAAAAATAAAACAAATTTAGGAGCCCTTTAAGAAAAACATATTGTATACTAATAAAATTCTTTTACATCTAAATCTATATTAGATCACTTTTATGCATTAGAAGTGAATAACATGAATACTATTATTTTAGCTTATGAAAAAGACGCAAAATGTTCAAAGTATAAAAAAATAGAACACAAGAAAATTTTTATTTAATTTTTAGTGAAAACCATATTCATTTAAACAGAATTTTAGCATGTTTTAATTTAGTAATAGTCAAAACATGTTTGTCTAAAATTAACTCGAATTTCGCTACTTTACTTTTACTTACTGAACACTAGAATTGAAGAAAAAAAGTTAGAAAACTATTCTATTCTATTCTACTTCAGCATATAAAGGTTAATATAGAGAAAATAATCAGCAAACAAATAATCCCATGGAAGATAAATATAAAACTGGCTCGTTACTCGTGAATCTTTATTGACAAATAAATTAAAGAAATTTATAATTTTCATGTCTGTTGGAATTATTTGTTAAACTGTTTGGAAAGGAACTGATAAATGATTTGTTTTGGGGTCTTAACCTAAGATCTTAATGATTGAAGATTCTTTAGTACTTGTAATAACGCATAGGTAAAAAAAGAAGAGAAATAGAAAAGATTTGTAATTTTATAAAATTGGTACAAGGAGTTTGATCCAGTTGAGAGACCAAAAATGGCAAACTAATCTCTCTCTCGTTGTGTCCTCCCATCCTTCCATTTGGTAGGTTCATCATTAGACTTAGGAGCAATGTCCGGAAACCAAGAACATTTTTGTTGTCGAAGTGAATCTCTGGTTTCAGAATGAATCAGGAAAAGAAAGAGGGAAAATTAGGAAAAGAAGAAGAAGAAAAAAGTTGGAAGAAGAGCGAGAAAGAAAATTCCCCTCTCAAACAAATAGAAAACCCAATTGTAGTAATTGTTAATTTTCTTTCAATCTGCTAGTTTTTTGTTTTTGAAAAGGTCTTGTAACACTTTGCTGTAAAAACAAAAGTCATTGTCTTATTTCAGCAAAGTCAGTAGGAGAAAAGGATGGGAATAGGTCCATACTGCAATTATTGATTTCAGTTTTTTTGTTTTAACTTGTTATTTCAAGATTTCGGCTTCCCATCACTTTGGCAGCTCTGAAGGATAGCTTGCATACATTTGAGAAGAATAGATGAAAATGCATTGGCATTGCAACATTTGAAACTTATCGAAATGTGAAACAGAAATATCATTTTGTTTTTCACTTGGTGTTGGTCTATTAATTTAGCGGTTATATTTGCATTGATTGATCGTTCTGGGTCTTCCAGAAGATGATTGCTAGATTGCTTGATGAAACTCATAGAGAGCATCACATAATATCAATATCTGATCAAGGTTAAGAAAGGTCATTAGAGAGGGAGAAAGAGCGTATTTGTGGAGGGACAAACAAAGGAGTTGTCTTCGGGGGGAGAATGAGCAAAGAACTCCATGGCATTGTGAAAGCTTGGGGAGCGACACTAAGAAAAACACAAGCAGCTGCAAAAAAGAAAAGGGCAGGCAGCATTTTTGCAATAATGTCAGTAGCCCATGTAGGTGATGATCTTGATATCCCTGGTAAGGTCTATCATGCAGATAAAGTCTTCTCTAATGGGGATGTGTATACAGGGCAGTGGGCTGACAACTGCCCTAATGGCCATGGCAAATACTTGTGGGTAGATGGGTATATGTACGTTGGTGAATGGATAAGAGGGAAGAGCAACGGGAAGGGAAAGTTTTGTTGGCCTTCTGGTGCCATATATGAGGGCCAATTCAAGAGTGGATACATGGATGGGGAAGGGACTTACACAGGTTCCTTAAATGATATTTACAAAGGTGCTTGGGTCATGAATATGAAACATGGCAGCGGTACCAAGAATTATTCAAATGGTGACCATTATGAAGGGAATTGGCATCGAGGTCGACCTGATGGTCAAGGCCGGTATCACTGGAATAATGGGAATCAATATATTGGGCAGTGGAGAAATGGCAAAATGAAAGGCAATGGAACTATGATTTGGGCTAATGGGAATAGGTATGACGGTTGTTGGGAGGATGGCTTACCTAAAGGGAATGGGACATATCGATGGCCAGATGGAAGTTTTTATGTAGGTGTTTGGAGTCAGGATCCTAAGGAGATGAGTGGGACTTACTATCCTTTAACTTCACAAAATTCTCAGTTTGATTGGGATCCTCAGGAGGTGTTCTTAAATGATTTAAGTGACTGTAAGATTAACGAAGGTGAGAAGATACTAATATTTCCTTCACAGAAGACGGTTAATTGGCCATGTGAAGGAGATATCTCACAAAAGCAGAATATACAGAAGAATCCTAAAGCAAGAAGAGCTTCTGCTGATGGGAGATTCAGTTTTGGTGATTGTAGCTGGGGTTCTGAAACTGATTTGGGTTCAGAAAGTAATGTAAATCTTAGGCTAGAAAGAGAAGCAGAAGAAAGTTTTGAAAGTTTACAATCTGAAGATCAAGATACAATAAGAAGAATCAGACATCAAAACATCAGAATACAGCCAACAAAAAGGCAAGGAGAGACAATCATGAAAGGGCATAGGAATTATGAGCTAATGCTCAATTTGCAACTTGGAATAAGGTAGTACTTTGCTTCAGATAGTTTTGTTTATCATATCTCATTCCAAACCTATTATAGCTTTTGTTCTTTTTAGATACTTCATTTTTAAGCACCAATTCACTATGGAGTAGCATTTTTCAGAGTCTCACCAAGGTCTAGTTTTAGCTAGTCTTTCTTATTGTTCTTGCTTGTGTTTTGAATGTATCTCAAGTCTTAAATCTATGGCATGCAGAAACTACTATGCCAAAATTTGAAGGCTTGCTTCTTTGGTTGAATTATTCATCAAACTATGGTTAGATTTTTACCCTGATTCGCTTTTCCTTCCCATTGCTTATACTTAATTGTTTTGTGCCATCACTCAGACATTCTGTAGGAAGGCCTGCCCCGGCCCAATCCCTTGATCTAAGAGCTACAGCTTTTGACATTAAGGAGAAAGTTTGGACTAGATTTCCTACAGAAGGGTCGAAGCACACACCACCTCACCAGTCTTGTGAATTTAAATGGAAGGATTATTGTCCCTTGGTTTTCAGGTGAGCTTGATGCATTATCTTTTAAGGTCAATAATGTTCTTACAAGTATGTAAATAGATGCGAGTGTGATTGGAAGCTAGCTCCCAACCTTGAACATTTGGCTAATTTTCTCTAACCATATCAATTACTATGCTATATTTTGATGGAAGTACTGCACCACTAGGCCCGGATCATATTTCCTTTTTAAAAGTTCAAAGAATAAACGGGAGGGGTGAGAAGTCTAGACAACATTTTCTTGTGCTAGTGTCGCAATATCTTGTTTTAAAAAAAAAAAAAGATCTCTCACAAAGTTCTTAGCTCACTTGGCCTAAACATGCTTCACTATCTATGCAGCCCATAACCTAATTATAGCAAAAATATATTTTCAGGACACTAAGGAAATTGTTTAAGGTGGATCCAGCAGATTACATGCTATCTATTTGTGGAAATGATGCTCTCCGAGAGCTCTCATCCCCAGGAAAAAGTGGAAGTTTCTTTTACTTGACCAATGACGACAAGTACATGATAAAGACCATGAAGAAGTCAGAAGTAAAAGTAGGTTATTTCTCTGCTTCATAATTGACTTCGGAAGTTTCCAAGTTGAGTCCTTTGCCATGGTACTCTCATGTTTCCACAAAATGGCCAATTGAGTAATTAAATCAAACTATCGGTTATCCTGCCTTAATTGCAAACATGCACCTTGTAGGATTTGTTAACTTGTGATTAGAGTATTTTGGTTTACCAATTCTATATAGTTTACAAATTTTCCAACTTAGGAGTAACTTATTTTCACATTCTTCTAGTACAAATTTAATTTATTTCCGTTTCTTAACTAGAATATAAGTGCAGTAAGTAATTCGATATTCTTCAATTTGATTTGGATAACTATCAACTCCATGCTTCATATATTCAAAGATTAATTCAAAGATCTTCAAAGAATCATTCCTTCTCTAAAACTGAATGTGTCATTCAAAGTTGTTATACTTACACATTTAGCATGATGTTATTTCAGAGCCTAATCTTACATGTTAAATTCTAAGTAGGTCCTCTTACGGATGCTTCCCGCATACTACAATCATGTTCGTGCCTTTGAGAACACTCTAATTACAAAATTTTATGGCCTTCACTGTGTGAAGTTGACTGGAGCTACCCAAAAGAAGGTAATGTTATAAATGCACAATTTTGTAATTAATATTTTGACATTGTGCAACAATTTTCTCTGTATCTAGTGGTTAAGTACTTGGTTAAATGTCAGGTGCGGTTCGTTATAATGGGGAATCTCTTTTGTACTGAGTATGCCATTCACAGACGTTTCGATTTAAAAGGTTCTTCCCTCGGTCGCTTAACTGATAAAAACCAATCCGAAATTGATTCAACAACAACACTCAAGGATTTGGATCTTAATTTCATCTTCCGGCTCCAGAAAGTTTGGTTCGAAGAATTCTGCAGGTGATTAATCTTGCCGATCTTTTTAGATAAACAGAAAAAAAATGGAAGATTGGAGGTAAAATTTTAAGATGAGAACAAACGTAGGATTAAATCCTATTAGCAGGTTTGGAGACTAATTTAATAATGAGAAAAGAAGAAGTAATCAACTAAGAAGCAATTCACGACAAGTAAATATGTCTCAATTTTCAGCTATCCATTTACACCATTATTTGAATTCATGACACTTTAACAAGTGAACTCTAGCAATTTGAGGTAATTTGCATGCTTTCGAATAACAAGCTTTCTAAGAATTGCTATGCTTAATGCAATCTAAACAAGAGGGTTTGACATTTTTCTTTTTATTTTATTAACTTTATAGATATTTAAATGTTAACTAAATAGCAAATACTTCAAGAGGAATAAATGGGGTTCCAGAAAGCTTAAACAGCTGATTGTTTGGATTGGTTAGCCTAAAGTTTTTTCTAGCCAAAATAAATTCAAGATTGTCCCTACAAAAGCATAAATAATAATATGCATATTCTGCTTCCAAATGAGAACCTGTTATGGATATTCAAAAACTAGATTGTGAATATATTTCATACTTCACTGATGCTTTCTCCTGGAACAAAAAGATAAGTTAAATTGATTTGCTGCATTGAGATGGGGAAAAAAGTAGTATTCCGATGACATGCTAAGTTAGTTGTGTATGTGAGCATATTTGTAAAATGTACTTAAACTAGCTGCAAACAATGCTACTTAGAGTGTTGCACATTTCTTTCTTTCCATTAGCTGGACTTTCATTTTGCAGGCAAGTGGATAGGGACTGTGATTTCCTTGAACAGGAGAGAATCATGGATTACAGTCTTCTGTTAGGTGTCCACTTTCGAGAAGCTCCCCAAACTGGTGAGCCAGTTACAATTGAGGCTCGAAATTCTGGAGTTTGGACCTCTAACGGTACTTATCTGGCCTTAATTTAACTACTTTCTATAGTACTTAATGAAATTTAAAGTGATCTATATCTCAATTCTTCCTTAGGAGGGGAACAAAATTGTGATGGAGCAACTCCACGGCTTTCCAGGGCAGAGACAGATCTTTTTTTTGAATCTTATGGGTAAGACCCTATTCATATTAAAGTAGGATGTAAAAAGCAGCATTCTGACAAACTCAAGTTAGTTTGCATATGTCCACGTATTATAGATTTTGTTCAATATTATGCTTTCCTTGGATCTGCTCTAGAACATCATTTTTTATCTCGCTAATCATAACGTAACATATTCGTCAACAAGTCCACAAAATATGATGTCATTGTCATCAATCTAGATGAGAAGCTAGAACTCCACGTCAATAGAAATGAACATTTTAAGCAATTAGCCTAGCACCTTCCTTTGCTTTTTTACAAATGAATAATTCTTCTCAAATACTTGTTGATTATCTACTAATTGAGATTTACGGTTGGGCATCAATCAGATTAGGCATCAATGTACCAGCTCGGGCAGAAGTTACAGTGAGAAGAAACGAACTTGAGCTAATTGGAGAATCGACAGGAGAGTTCTATGATGTCATCCTCGTTTTTGGTATTATAGATATACTGCAAGATTATGATATAAGCAAGAAGATCGAGCATGCATACAAGTCAATTCAATATGATCCTACTTCAATCTCTGCTGTTGACCCTAGACAGTATTCAAAGCGTTTTCGTGATTTCATATTCAGAGCTTTCACAGAAGACAGCAGTTTAGAAGACAATATCCCATCTTCTATTTGTGCCTAACAAATATTCTGCCATAAAGCATTGGCTTTAAGCTGAGGGATAATGGTTGCACTTTTTCGCATGTTGCAGTAGTTGCCCATGTAAACTTTGATTACATTTGTTTATAGCTACAGGGGTGTAAAACAACTAACTTAAACCATAGATTAGAATCCCAAGGGGAGATATTCGACCTTAATTGCAATTGTAAATTATATAGATTAGGGTGGGTTTTTTTAACCCAAACTTTTGTCCCAGAGAGTGATGAGCTCAGGGATTTGAAGAGTGAATAAAAGTGTATAGAAGGAAAACGAAATTGAAAGATGTTTTTTGACAGTAACCAAAGACTGGCAAATTTATTGCTTATTGGAAACTATTGTGGTATGTTCTTTTAGCAAGCCATATTCAAAAAGTTTATTTCTATCTGAATTTATAGATTCAAATTTAGGCAAAAATTTTAGTGTCTTAATTAGGAGAGGTTGACTATAACTTATTGACTTTTCTTTCAAAAGGCTAGGGGAAATATTACTCTTCTGTTATTCTTTAAAGAGAAGGAGATATCAACTAAAAGTGATAGAAAAGAAAAAAAGTGATAGACATTCGAATATATTCTCAGTGCAATGACAAGAAACTTTGTGCAATGACAAATTGAGCGCAGCAAATGATATTTATATAGCTCAAAGAGAAATTCACTATGTTTCTTCTTAACCATTTATTATTTTTTCTAAATAAAAAACTTTTATTCTATATTTTTATATGCATGAACCTTTTTCAAGCAATTATATTTGTCAAATTTTAAATGTCATATAAATTTTGACAAGAAAGGTCATGTTGCAAGATTGAGCCACCATTTTTAATGGTAATTTTGTCCGTTTATAGTATTCTCTTCATTCTTTAAGCCATCCAAATTATAGGAGTCAAAAATTGATTGGACTAATTATCTCAAGCACAAGCAAACTTGCAATAATAAAGTAGCATTTCCTTATCTTTCAAGTCATCATTCTCTATTCCTCCTCTTTCTTAGCCATGAATGGACAAAATTGTCCTTAAATATTGTGGCACTTGCCTGTAGCATGAGTTTTCTTGTTGGATTCCGTTACAACATTCAAAATTTTACAATTTTGTTGCTCAGAAAAAGTTCAAGTTTATATAAAAAGATAAAATAAAAATTTTGGGCTAAGAAGAGAAGCAAATATTGTCTAAGGCAAAATGTAGCTAATTTGTATGGTAGATAATTTTGGGTTTGGAAATTTTTGTGCTTTGATGAGATGAGCATGGAAGGATAAGATTGATATTAGCTAAAACACAATACTATGCTTTTGGAACCATGGGTTATGAGTTGTCTTTATTTTAGTGTGTTGTCATGTCTCCTTTACTTTCTCAGCTAGTATCAGAGCCTAAAGTATTCTCCGAGGTCACGGGTTCGACTCCCAGTCATGAAATTTAGGAGCCCCGTTAAAACACGTGCGTCTGACGAAGAGGCCGCAATGAAGCGTGGTGGACCGAAGGAAGAAAAGGGTAATATGGGCCTCTCCTGACAATGATCTTTTTCCTGGGTATGGTCTGAGGTGTGACAGCTTGCTGGAGTATAGGAGTTAATGGATTTTGGATCATAGCTTGTTTCTGAGTCTTCGGAGGATGAGGAGGAGCAGGCTTTGGTAGTTATTTTTGGGCTTGTTTTGCTTTAAGCCATTGAGCTGCATTGAAGGTATTAGGAGATGGTTTGGATATCTCATAACCCATGGTTCCAAAAGCAAAGTATTGTATTTGGACAGAGGTTGAAAAGGATTTATAAAAAGAGAGAATACACCAATGGCTCTGACACCATATATAGTGATGACTTAGAAACTCTAAACTTTCAAACGAGAATTGCCTTAGAAATTCTAACCTGAACTTTTTAAGAAGGTATGACTTGGATCAACATAACGGCCAACTCTTGGGCACTCAAAAGATCCTGGACTCTTATCTTTCAACAATCCAAGAAAGAATAATTGCAACAATTCGAGAGGGAATACTTCTAGCTTCTAAGTATTACCAAACAAGGGAACAATTGTAACAGGAGAAGGAGTGTAAGCAGTGGAATCAACCTGTGTTTTGGGATATGCAATATATCCTTCAAGGTCTGCTATTTCTTTCTATTTTTGTTGGACGACAATAGTAGGATTGACACCATGAGGCATGGGCAAATCATATGGAATTTGCTTCAATCGTTTCTCCGTATTGACAATTAGCCTCTTTGTGGCTTCCAAGTCTTGTACTTTGAGAATCAACTTTAGTTTTAACAGTAACAAGACGAGAATTTACCTGGATGACTTTCTAATCAATTTGAGTCAGGATTTTGTTCTGAGCAACAGCGTTTTTAGATTGCCACTTTAATACTATCTCAATAGGATTAACTGGTGTTGACTGTCCACTAGGTAGAATGGTTGAGGAAACATTCTGGACTTTATGTCGCTTCCATTGACGAGGAAAGTCTTCAGAAATGTAAAGAGTAACGAATTGCTCTTTACCAGTGGCTACAATAGGATGTTGGTCCATCTTTGAGCATTGAACATACTCTCGGACAGATGACGGAGTTTGAAAAATGAGAGACATAAAAGTCCTCCATGGAGAGACAATGGACTTGGCATCATTAGTATAAGGATTTATGAATAGGTGATTCTCAGGAAAGAACTGGGAAGTTGTTTGGAATCCATCACCACTCAAACTCCACATAGCAACCAATGAAGTTCATGCATTTTGAAGGATTTGAAGATGCCAAAAGAGAGATTTTTGCTAATGAAAATTCTAATTGGAAGCCGTGAAAATGATACCGAAGCAAAAGAACTCAAGTAGAGACAAAAAACAGACCAATGACCTCTTGAATAGCAAGGCGGCACCGCTTGAAACAACTAAGCTCAAGTTGTTTCAGCATTTTTTATTTTGATTTTTTTCACTTATTTTTTCTAGACTTTTAGGATGTTTTGAGATGCAATTAAGTGGGATTAATCTCCTACTCAACCTAAATTAGCAGGATTATTTATTTTAGAGTTTTACTTGTGTATATACTCTCTCCATGAGAGAAACTCATTAGATTATGATTTTTGGTTAAATAAACTTTGTGGTCTTGAGAGAGAAATTCTTCTTGCCAAATCTATCAAGACTTAGCAAGGGTTTGATCCATCCTTGTAACGTCTTTCAACAAGGGTTCTTGATTCATTAATTCAAGAGTTTCTAATGAATCAAAATTTTCTCCCATCTCAAGTAAGGATTCTAGTTGCTTTGTTTTTGTAGGATTTTTTTATTGGACTAGGGAAAGGGACATTCAATCACTCTAGTTGGGGTTCTATCTCTTTAGTTATGGTTTTAATTAGGTGTTTGGAAGAGATAATTCTTGCTATCCTCTTTGGGTTCTAGAGTCATAATTTCCCTAGGTTTTTAAAGGGTCTGAATTATAGGTTTCGAGGTTTTCTATTTTGGAGGATCTTAGGGTGCTTGCACAATCAATTTCCCCTAATTCCCTTCATTTCAATTCGATTCTTTATCAATTGGTATCAAAGCATTTGCTTCAAATCTTGAAACTCATTTCAAGAAGAAGAAGAACCGAAAAAAAAGGTAGGTGATTTTTAGCGTATAAGTGCCCAAAACGTTCCATTTCTTGGCCCAAATATTGCCTATATATGTTATATTATTGATTGAGAACCTTGTTCTGGAAAATTTGCAGCAAAATTTAGGTGAAGGGTGCCCTAAAAAGCAGAAACTTCAGCTGGGCCGATAATATGATCCCTTGAAGGTGCTTGAAAATTCCAAATTTTGTGGGTTTCTTTGTTGGGAAATCATCTTTATATGTTCTATTGTCAATTGGGGGTGCATTTCTTGAGAGAACAAAAAAACAACACAAAATCCAGCTAAATGTGGACTGAAAAATTGCAGATATGTTTGATGCCGAATTTCAGCATTTTTGTGCCTTGAAAGTTGATTTTTCTTGATGGGTTTGAGTTATAGGTTGTTCCTATTGATTTGCTGTTGTTCCTAGATAAATGTTCATGCTTTAAACATCAGTTATTGCTGAGATGTTGCCTGAACTCATGGGAATTTTTCTGCAATTTTCTGATTTGGTGTAGTTTTCTAGGTTTTAGTTTCTTTACTTTCAATTTTGCTGCTTCTTGGTTGATTTTGATTGTGTTTGGTCCATAATTTCATTGAATTCCTCCTTTGAATACTCTCTTGAAGGTGCACATTAGGTGTTTGATAGAATTTCTATACTTGTCTTGTTTCCTTGAGAGCCCTTGTTGAGATTGTATTGCTCTTGGATGAGCTTACCCTTGGTTTAGGAAGGACTTGAGAATGCTTGAATTGATTGAGCACCAAAGAAAAAGGCAAGATTTGGTGAGCCTATCATTCCAAAAGACATGAGTTTAACACTAGGGTAAGCGATTTTTAGTTGAGGGTAAACACATAAGGAAGATTTGTGAGGTTCAATTTTATTGCATTAACCATTTTTCTTGCAGGTTATTCATCATGAATTCAAGGTATGAAACTTATGAAAGGAGGAGTAGAGGTTGGGATAGCAATGAAGTTGGTTTTATAGAGTACTATAAGGAAGAATATAGTTATAGAAGGGTTAGATATGAAGATAGAAAGGGGGTTCGTGGGTGTGATGATTGGATTGGCTATGGAAGTTTAATGTATAAGGTGGAGTTGGATAGTGCTAAGTATAGATGAAATGGAAGAATAAAATATGGGGCCGATGAAAAGGAGGAGAATAATTTTAGTGGTGTAAGGGTGTATTTACTTCCTTTCCAAGGGAATTTTGAACTGGAACCTACTTGGAATGGGAAAGGAGTATGAACATGGCCTTCAAACACTATAACTTGATTGAAGTAGAGAAGTTGAGCTTGGTTGTGGTAAGCTTTACTTACTTTGCCATTAAATGGTGGGATATGCTTAAGGAATTTAGAAAGAAGAAAGGGAAGCAATCCATTATGTCATGGAGAGAGCTAAAGGAAATAATGAGGTTGGATTTTGGAGTTAAAGTATCTTGTTTAAAAAGAATAGAGCAAAGAGAGAAGAACAATAGTGAAAGTAAGAACATTGAGAGCTCAACACAAAGGGGAGGAAGTGAGCATGAAAGAAACGAGACTCCTGTAGAGCTTTAGAAGCAAGGGAGTCTACAAAATGTGAGTGAAAATGAGGATGAAGACCATGAGGGAAAATAAAAAAATAAGAGCAGGAATGAATTTGCAAAGAAAGAAATGTGGTATTGCTTTCATCCTAAGGCCACCAATGAACTCACTTTCAAGTGAGGAGGTGAGCTTATTTTCTAACAAGCTAACTCACTTTCTATCTAGTGTTTATTCATTTGTATAGAATTTTGGAGCTTCAAACAAGGTGGAGGAAAGAAACATTTACATGGGAATCATCAAAAAATGAATAAGCTTCTTTCCCTATTCTCCCAGTCCATACTTTGAGTTTTAGTTTAAGGAGGATAAGTTGTTCAAATGCTTGCTACTCTCATGTTAATCAACTTGTTACTCTTTGTTCTATAGGGTCACATGTTCTCAAGATTCATTTGCATAAGAGCTTAGTTGAAAATGATGATTCTACATATTCCTTGATAGTTGAAGATGATCATCTGAGTTTTCTAGAAAATATGCTTGGATTCTTGTTAGAAACCTCTTGTGATGAGCTAAATAGGATCTACGATAAATGCCATACTACTACTTCCTATCTTGAGGCTCTTTGTAGTCTAGAACCATTGCATGCCTTAGCAAAAAAAAAAATTATATGACTTTGGGAAACATGTAATGAGTATTTTGGAGAACCATACGTTGCTTGGCCTTGCTAATAACTACTCTTTGTTCAAATTGCTACTACATGAGCTTCTTATTTCTAGTGGCTTGCATGTGATATAACCTTTGATTCCTTGTTTAACTAGGGCCACATGGGGATCACTTGTCCAAGAAGGTCATTTGTGTTGGAACTTAATTGTTGATAGAAGTATTCTTGGGATTCATATTTCTTGCTAGCTAAGATATTGGTCTTATGATAAACATGTGGGGAAATCATGGCAATAGAAGACTTCTAGACTCTATGCATGACTTCTTGCTGTGTTTTACTTGTGGAGAGAAGTTGGCCTTCCGTTGCTCGGGAAAGAATGAACTAATGTTATGTGGTCCAACTTTGACTAGTCATTTTTCATTGAAGCATTTCTTCTATGCTATAGCTTGTGGTCTTAGTTCCTTAAGGCTTATTCTTTTACTTATTGATGAATAATATTTCCATGATAAGGATTAAGTCCAAAAAAGAAATTCAATCATTAGTATCATTAGTTACTTCATCTACAACCACAATATCAAATCTAGAAGAATATTCAATTTCAAGCGCGCGTGAATCTTCAAATATTTCTCATATTGAAGAATAATTAAGAAACTAGCCTCTTCTAACGCAAATATTAATACAATTTGTAGAACAAATCATTTTTATTTTTCAATAGAATGGGCAATTAAAATTGAAGAAAATATAATTTGCATAACTAAAGATCATACATCTTTACAATTATTCTCTCATGAAGTTGTTACTCAATTTTTACAAAAGGGATATAAATTCTTACATATTGGACTTGTTCAAATTGGTCTAAATCACTGCAAAGGCAAGGCACTGATGCCCAGATCTAGTATGTTTGATAGATTTTTTTTAGCCTTCCTAGATTCCTATTTAGCTCTAGGTCCAATTTAATGCAATTTTTATACAAATCATACAGTCGATCTTACCACACTTGGACGTTTAAAAACATTTACTTTAACTATTAAAACAACAAATGCAGTGGATCTAGATGAAAAAATTCTAGCTATTGTGCATCAAATTTATAGGAACTTTATGAAACGAATATTACCCCAAAATCCTTAACTGTCAATCCAAAAGATTAAACTCTTCTTTTTTAAGCCAATTTAATACACTAGACTGTTAAAGTCCCAAAAACTATTTCTGAATCATCTATTTCATCATTAGTATCATCATCATCATCTTCTTCATCCTCAATATCAAATCTGAAAGAATAATCAATTTCAGACGTACATGGATATTCAAATATTTCTAATATTGAAGAATAGTTAAGAAACTGGTCTCTTCCTCCGTAAAATGTTAAGACAATTTATAAAATAAATCATTTTTATTTTTCTATAGAATGGGCAATTAAAACAGAAGAAAATACAATTTGAGTAACTAAAGATCATACATCTTTACAATTTTTCTCTCCTAAAGCTGTTATTCAATTTTTACTAAAAGGATGCAAATTCTTACGTATTTGACTTGTTTGAATTGGTCTAAAACCACTGCAAAGACTAGTCATAGATACCAAGATCTGGTCTGTTTAGGAGTTGCACATCTCCATGACTATGATATATCTGTCTTAGCTCTCCTAGAACCTAATTTGCCTAGAGGTCAAGATTAATGCAATTGTTATCCAAATCATACAATCGATCTTACCACACCTAGAAGTTTAATAACATTTTCTTTAACTATTAAAATAACAGATTCGGTTATGGATCCTGGTGAAAAAAATCTAGCTATTGTGCATCAAATTTATAGGAAAGTTATGAAAACAAATATTTCCTCAAACTCCCTAACTGTCAATCAAAGAGACTGTTAAAGTCCCAGAAAGAATTTCCAAATCAACTATTTCATCATCAGCATCATTTGCTTCATCATCTTCATCCACAATATAAATCTAGAAGATTATTCAATTTCAGATGTACATAGATCTTCAAATATTTCTCATATTGAAGAATAGTTAAGAAACTGGTCTCTTCCTCCACAAAATATTAATACAATTTGTAAAACAAATCATTTTTGATATTTCAATAGAATGGGCAACTAAAACATAAGAAAATACAATTTGAGTAACTAAATGCCATACTTCTTTACAATTATTCTTTCCTAAAGCTGTTATTCAATTTTTACAAAAGGGATATAAATTCTTACATATTGGACTGGTCTAAATTGGTCTAAAACCACTACAAAGACTAGCCGTAGACACCTAGATCGAGTCTGATTAAGAGTTGCACATCACTATGACTATGATAGATTCGTATTAACTCTCCTAGAATCCACTTTAGCAAAAGATCCAGTCTAATGTAACTATTATCCAAATCATACAGTAGATCACACCACACATGGAAATTTAAAGACATTAACTTAAAATATTAAAAAAATGAATGTGGTTATGGATCCTTGTGCTGCAATGTTATGAAAACCAATATTACTACAAAATCCATAACAACTAATCCAAGAGATTGAACTCTTTTTCTTGAAGCCAATTTTCTACCTTGACCGTGAAATTCCCAAAATGTTAATACAATTTATAAAACAGACCATTTCGATTTTTCAATAATAGAAGAAAATAAAATTTATGTAACTAAAGATCATACCTCTATACAATAGCTATCTCCTCATGCTGCTATTCAATTTTTACGAAAAGGATATAAATTCTTACATAATGGACCTGTTAAAATGAGTAAAAACCTCCGCAAAGGCTAGTCACATAAACCCAGATCTAGTCCATTTAAGAGTCGCACGTTACCGTGACTTTAACAGACCTGTCTTAGCCCTCCTATAATCCAATTTTTATCCAAATCATACCGTCAATCATTCCACACCTAGGATTTTAAATGCATTAACTTTAAAAATAAACGCAATGAATGTTGTCATGGATCCTGGTGGGAAAATACTAGCCCTTGTGATCAAACTTAATGCAATGTTAGAAAACCAATATTACCCCCAAAATATTTAACCGTTAATCTAAGAGGTGAAACTCTTCCTTTTGTAGCCAATTTACTACGCTCGACTATTAAAGTTCCAAAAAAAATTTCCTAATCAACTTTTTCATCACCAGTATGATCAGAGTCCTCATGTGCATTCTCAATATCATATACTGAAAAATATTGAATTTGAAATGTACCTAGATCTTCAAAAGTATCTCATATTAAAGAACAGTTAGGAAACATGTCTCTTCCCCCACATAATGTGAATACAATTTATAAAAAAATCATTTTTATTTTCCAAGAAACAGGCAATTGAAACAGAAGAAAATACAATTTTTGTAACTAGAGATCGTACCTCTTTACAATAGCTATCTCCTCAAGCTACTATTCAATTTTTACGAAAAGGATATAAATTTTACATATTGGACTTGTTCAAATTGGTAAAAACCACCCCAAAGACTAGGCATAGAAACCCAGGTCTACTCCGTTTAAGAGTCGCACGTCACCGTGACTTTCACAAACCTATCTAAGCCCTCATAGAATCCAATTTAGCTGAAGATCCAGTTTAATGCAATTTTTATCCAATTCATGCAGTCAATCATGCCACACCTAGGATTTTAAAGACATTAACTTTAAAAATAAAAGAAACGAATGTTGTCATGGATCCCTATGGGAAAATTCAATTCCTTGTGTATTGAATTTAACGCAATGTTAGGAAAACGAATATTACCCCAAAATGCTTAACAATTTATCTAAGAGATGAAACTCTTCCTTTTGTAGCCAATTTACTACGCTTGACTATTAATGTCCCCAAAAGAAATTCCAAATCAACTTTTTCTTCATCAGTAACATCAACAAACTCATTTGTATCCTCAATATCAAATTTGAAAGATTATTTAATTTCAAAAGTTCCTAACTCTTCAAGTGTTTCTCATATTGAAGAATAGTTAGGAAACTGGTCTCTTCATTCACAGAATGTTAACACAATTTATAAAACAAAAAATTTTTATTTTTAAAAGGCTGGCAATTAAAACAGAAGAAAATACAATTTCTGTAACTAAAGATCATGCAATTTTACAATTGTTATCTCCTCAAGCTATTTTTCAATTTCTCAAAAGGATATTAATTCTTACATATTTGAATTGTTTAAATTGTTAAACACCTCTAGACATACTAGCCTAAGAAACCCAAATGGAGTCTGTTTAGGAGTAGCATGTCACCATGATTTTGAGAGATCTATCACAGCTTTCCCGGAATCCAATTTAGCTAAAGGTCCAATTGAGTGTAGTTGTTATCCAAATCTTATAGTAGATCTTACCATATCTGTAAGTTTAAAAACATTAACTTTAAATGTTAAAATGACGATTGTGGTTATTGATCTCACTCTAAAAATTCTAGCAGTTCTGCATCGAATTCATTGCAATATTATGAAATCCATTTTACTCCAAAATCCTTAAAAAATAATCTAAGAGAAGAAACTCTTCTTTTTTAAGCCAATTTACTACACTCAACTGATAAAGTCCCAAAAACATTTTCGTAATCATCTTTTTCATCATTAGTATCATCAGCGTCCTTATCTGCATCCTCAATATCAAAATCCAGAAAAATATTCAATTTCAAATGTGCCTTGATCTTCAAATATTTCTTGTTGAAGAATAATTAAGAAACAGGTCTCTTCCTCTACAAAATGTTAATACAATTTATACAACAAATCATCTTCATTTTTTAGTAGAATGGTCCAACAATTCAAAAGAATATAAAATTTATGTTACAAAAGATCACACATCTTTACACTAGCAATCTCCTCAAGCTATTATTCAAATTTTACAAAAATAATATGAATCTTTACATATTGGACT
This sequence comes from Rauvolfia tetraphylla, assembly GCA_030512225.1. Classification (NCBI taxonomy): domain Eukaryota; kingdom Viridiplantae; phylum Streptophyta; class Magnoliopsida; order Gentianales; family Apocynaceae; genus Rauvolfia; species Rauvolfia tetraphylla. The sequence continues at coordinate 704,502 of JAJQKT010000061.1, forward strand.
TTTTCAAATTGGTAAAACCCACCACGACGACGAGGCATAGAAACCCAGATCTACTCCGTTTAAGAGTTGCATGTCACCGTGACTTTGATAGATCTGTCTAAGCCCTCCTAGAATCAAATTTTGCGAAAGATCCGATTTACTGCTATTGTTATCAAAATCATACAGTCAATCATACAACACCGAGGATTTTAATATCACTAACTTTAAAAACAAAAGCAAGGAATGCTGTCATGGATCTCGGTGGGAAAATTCTAGCTCTTGTGTATCGAATTTAATCCAAAGTTAGGAAAATCAACATTTCCCCAAAATCCTTAACAATTTGTCTTAGAGATAAAACTCTTCCTTTTGTAGCCAATTTACTATGCTTATCTATTAAAGTCCTATAAAGAGTTTCCAAATCAATTTTTTCATCATCAGTATCATCAGCGTCCTCATGTGCATCCTCAGTATCAAATCTAGAAGAATAATCCATTTCAAATGTACCTAGATCTTCAAATATATCTCAAATTGAAGAACAGTTAGGAAACTAGTATGTTCCTCTACATAATGTTAATACAATTTATTAAACAAATCATTTTTGTTTTTCAAAACACTTGTAATTAAAACAGAAGAAAATGTAATTTCTGTAACTAAAGATCATGCAGCTTCGCAATTGTTATCTCCTCAAGCTATTATTCAATTTTTACTAAAGCCATATAAGTTCTTAAATATTTGACTTGTTCAAATTGATCATAACAACTGCAAAGCCTAGGCAAAGAAATATTCAGTTTTGAGACAGAAAAATGTTCAGTTTCAAACGTACCTAGATTTCCAAATATTTCTCATATGGAACAACAATTAAGAAACTTGCCTCTTCCTCTGCAAAATGTTAATAAAATTTATAAAACCAATCATTTTGAGAGTTGCACGTCACCGTCACTTTGAAAAATCTGTCTTAGCCCTCCTAGAATCTAATTTTGTTGAAAATCCAGTTTAATGCAAATTTTATCCAAATCATGCAGTCAATGATACCACACCTAGGATTTAAAAATATTAAATTTAAAAATAAAAGAAACAAATGTGTTCATGGATCCCAGTGGAAAAATTCAAGCCCTTGTGTATCGAATTTAATGCAATGTTAGGAAAACGAATACTACCCCAAAATGCTTAACAATTTATCTAAGAGATTAAACTCTTCCTTTTGTAGCCTATTTACTACACTCGACTATTAAAGTCCCCAAAAGAATTTCGAAAACAATTTTTTCGCCATCAGTAACATCAGCAAACTCAGCTATATCCTCAATATCAAATTTGAAAGATTTTATTCAATTTCAAAAGTTCTTAACTCTTCAAGTATTTCTCATATTGAAGAATAGTTAGGAAATTGGTCTCTTCATCCACAGAATGTTGACACAATTTATAAAACAAATCATTTTTATTTTTTGAAAGGTTGGCAATTAAAATGGAAGAAACTACAATTTTTTGTAACTAAAGATCATGCAATTTTACAATTATTGCCTTCTCATGCTATTATTCAATTTCTCAAAAGGATATTAATTCTTACATATTCGACTTGTTAAATTAGTAAAAACATTTGGAAAGATTAGGCACAGTAGATCTTACAGTAGCTGTTATCCAAATCTTACAGTAGATCTTACCACATCTGTAAGTTTAAAAAAATTAACTTTAACTATTAAAACAACGAATGTGGTTATTGATCTCACTTAAAAACTCTAGCAGTTCTACATCGAATTTATTACAACATTATGAAATCCAATACTACTCCAAAATCCTTAACAAATCATCTAAGAGAAGAAACTCTTCATTTTTAAGCCAAATTACTACACTCAACTGATAAAATCCCAAAAACATTTTCGTAATTAACGTTTTCATCATTAGTATCATCAACGTCCTCATCTGTATCCTCAGTATCAATTCTAGAAAAATATTCAATTTCAACTGTAGCTTGATCTTCAAATATTTCATATTGAAGAACAATTAAGAAAAAGGTCTCTTCCTTTACAAAATGTTAAATACAATTTATACAACAAATCACTTTCATTTTTTAATAGAATGGTCCAACAGTAAAAAAAAATATAAAATTTCTTTTAATAAAGATCATACATCTTTACAGTAGCAATCTCCTCAAGCTATTATTCAGTTTCTACAAACATAATATGAATTCTTACATACTGGATGTTTTCAAATTGGTAAAACCCTCCACGAAGACTAGACATAGAAGCCCAGATCTACTCCATTTAAGAGTCACATGTCATCGTGATTTTGATAGATCTATCTTAGCCCTCCTAGAATCAAATTTAGTTAAAGATCCGATTTACTGCTATTGTTATCCAAATAATACAGTCAATCATACAACACCTAGGATTTTAATATCATTAACTTTAAAAATAAAGCAACAAATGCTGTCATGGATCTCGGTGGGAAAATTCTAGCTCTTGTGTATTGAATTTAATCCAAAGTTCAGAAACGAATATTTCCCCAAAATCCTTAACATGTCTTAGAGATAAAACTCTTCCTTTCGTAGCCAATTTACTATGCTAGTCTATTAAAGTCCTAAAATGAATTTCCAAATAAACTCTTTCATCCTCAATATCAAATCTAGAAGAATATTCCATTTCAAACGTACCTAGATCTTCAAATATTTGTTGAAGAATAGTTAGGAAACTAGTCTGTTCCTCCACATAATGTTAATACAATTTATTAAACAAATCATTTTTGTTTTTCAAAACACTGGTAATTAAAAAAGAAGAAAATACAATTTATGTTACTAAAGATCATGCATCATTAGAATTGTTATCTCCTCAAGCTATTATTCAATATTTACTAAAACCATATAAATTCTTACATATTTGACTTGCTTAAATCTAGTTTGTTTAAGAGTCACATGTCCCCATTACTTTGACAGATCTGTAACAACTCTCCTAGAATCCAATTTAGTTGAAGTTCCAGTTTAATCTATCCAAATCATACAGTCGATCTTATAGTTACTAGATGCTTAAAGGCACTAACATTAAATAGCAAAACAATGATAGTGGTTATTGATCCCGGTTGGAAAATTCTAGCACTTCTGCATCAAATTTATTGCAATGTTATGAAATCCAATATTACTCCAAAATCCTTAACAAATAATATTCCTTTTTATTCTTAACAAATAAGAGAAGAAAATATTCCTTTTTAAGCCAATTAACTAGACTCAACCGTTAAAGTCCCAAAAACAATTTCCCAAGCAGTGCTTTCGTCATCAGTATAATCAGTGTCTTCATGTGTATCTTTACTATCAAATCCAGAAGAATATTCACTTTCGAACGTGCTTAGATTGTCAAATATTTCTCCTATTGAACAACAATTAAGAAACTAGTCTCTTCCTCTATAAAATGTTAATACAATTTATAAAACAAAATCATTTCAATTTTTCAATAATTAAAGAAAATAAATTTATTGTACCTAAGGGTCATACCTCTTTACAATAGTTCTCTCCTTAAGCTACTACTCAATTTTTACAAAAAGGATATAAATTCTCACATGTTGGACTAGTTCAAATTGGTAAAAACCTCCACAAAGACTAGGCATAGAAACACAGATCTACTCCGTTTAAGAGTCGCATGTCATTTAATGCATTTTTTATCCAATTCATGCTGACAATGACGCCATACCTAGGATTTAAAAAACATTAACTTTAAATTTTAGCTCTTGTGTATCAAATTGAATGCAAAGTTAGGAAAACTAATATTTCCCTAAAATCCTTAAAAATTTATCTAAGAGATGAAACTCTACCTTTTTTAGCCAATTTACAATGCTCAACTATTAACATCCTAAAAAGAATTTCGAAATAAACTTTTGCATCATCAGTATCATTAGCGTCCTCATGTGCATCCTCAATATCAAATCCAAAAGAATATTCAATTTCAAACATCAAATATATCTCATATCAGAGAACACTTAGGAAACTTGTCTCTTGCTATACATAATGTTAATAGAATTTATTAAATAAATTATTTTTATTTTTCAAAACACTGGCAATTAAAACAGAAGAAAATACAGATTTTGTAACTAAGGATAATGCATCTTTACGATTGTTATCTTCTCAAGCTATTATTCAATTTTTACAAAAACCATATAAATTCTTATATACTTGACTTTTTGAAATTGGTCATAACATCTGCAAGGCCTGGGCAAAGAAACCCAGATCTAGTTTGTCTAAGAGTCACACGTCCCCATGACTTTGACTTATCTATCATAGCTCTCCCAGAATCCAATTTAGGTGAAGCTCCAGTTTAATGCAGTTGCTACCAAAATCTTGCAGTCGATCTTACCATCACTGGATGTTAAAAGGCATTAATGTCATATAGCAAAACAACGAAAATGGTTATTGATCTCGATTGGACAATTCTAGCACTTCTGCATCAAATTTATTGCAGTGTTTGAAATCCAATATTACTCCAAAATCCTTAACAAATAATCTACGAGAAGAAAATATTCCTTTCAAAGTCAATCAACTGCACTCAACCGTTAAAGTCCCAAAAATAATTTCCCAAGCAATGTTTTCGTCATCAATATCATCACTATCCTCATCAACATCCTCAATATCAAATCCAGAAAAATATTCAGTTTCAAACGTACCTAGATTTTTAAATATTTCTCATATTGAACAACAATTAAGATTCTATACAAAATGTTAATAAAATTTATAGAACAAATCATTTTGATTTTTCAATAGTAGAAGAAAATAAAATTTCTGTACCTAACGATCATACCTCTTTACAACTACTAGATTGTCAAAAATTTCTCATATTGAACAACAATTGAGAAACTGGCCCATTCCTCTACAAAATGTTAATACAATTTATAAAACAAATCATTTCGATTTTTCAATAATAGAAGTAAATAAATTTATTTGTACCTAAGGGTCATATAAATTCTTACATATTGGATATAAATTCTCTCCTCAAGCTACAATTTAATTTTTATGTAAAGGATATAAATTCATACATGTTGGACTTCTTCAAACGGGTAAAAACCTCTGTAAAGACTTGGCATAGAAACCCAAATCTACTATGTATAAGAGTCGCGCATAATTTAATGCAATTTTTATCCAAATCATGCAATCAATGACGCCACACATAGGAGTTAAAAAACATTAAATTTGAAAATAAAAGAAACAAATGTTTTCATGGATCCCGGTTTGAAAATTCAAGCCCTTGTGTATCGAATTTAATGCAATGTTAGGAAAACGAATATTACCCCCAAAATGCCTAACAATTTATCAAAGAGATTAAACTCTTCTTTTTTTAGCCAATTTACTATGCTCGACTATTAAAGACCCCAAAAGAATTTCCAAATCAACCTTTTCATCATCAGTAACATTAGCAAACTCATATGCATCCTCAATAACAAATTTGAAAGATTATTCAATTTCAAAAGTTCCTGACTCTTCAAGTATTTCTCATATTGAAAAATAGTTAGGAAACTAGTATCTTCATCAACAGAATGTTGACACAATTTATAAAACAAATCATTTTCATTTTTTCAAAAGCTGGCAATTAAAATAGAAGAAAATACAATTTCTGTAAATAAAGATCATGCAGCTTTACAATTGTAATCCCCTCAAGCTATTATTCAATTTCTCAAAAGGATATTGATTCTTACTGTTAGCCCTAAGGGAAAATTATATAGTTTTGATTAATGACAAATATTGATGAGAACTAAAATGTTTGATTATTGTGTGATAGGTTCTGTAATTTGAGAAGTATGAAGTCTCATTGCTTTGAAGCAAAAGTTCAAAGAACAACTTCATTTAAGCAAGTATTTGAAGTTTGAAGAACGTTGTTCTAAAGATGATCAAAAGGCTTTGAAGACTTGAAGTGTAGAGTGCATGTAATGTTTAGGTAAATTTCTATGTAAACTCTACACTTGCATGTCTTGGTTATCATTGAATGCATAAGAGAGCATAAAAATAATCTTATGATCTTAAAAGGCTTTGAATGAATCTTTTTTATAAGATATGTTTGTAAAACTCATATGTTCATGTTTTTCAAGCTTAAATATAGTTAAATAAGTTTTCTATATATATCAAATATTTTTCAAACTCATTGAAGTTATATTTCAAATGATTTTACAAAGTTTGAAAATACTTTCAAAAAATTCGATCGTCCCAATTTTTGTAGCAAAAAGTTTGCTACTGTTCTTCCGAGAGAAATTCGAAGAAGATTCGGGACGCAACCAAAAAAAATTCGATCGTCCCGAATTTGTGGCCTTCAAGATAGTCACTGTTCTTCCGGAGAAATTCGGAAGAAGATTCTGACGTAACAAAAAAATTCGGTCGTCCAATTTTTGTTCTCAAACGATGGGTACTATTCATCCGGAGAAATTCGGGACGAAGATTCGGACGTAGTCAAGAAATTCGGTCGTCCGAATTTTTCCGAAACTAGCCGATTACTAGCCGTTTTATGAACGCTTTTAACTGTATTTTCAAATTCTATAAAAGCCATAAACATGCAAATTTTTGTAACTCTTAAAATCTTGAAAACTCCAAGCATTCAAAAGCATTTTAGCAAACATTTCTTAAGCTCTCTTATGTCTTGTGCATTCAATTGATCCATCCAAAGACATCAAAGTGTGAAGGTGCAAATTTGTGTAATATCTACCATCAAGTGGTAACTTCTACACACTCTCCTTTACTTATTCAATTGTGTTGATCTACTAGCTCTAGCAAGGTTATCTTAATAACATAAAACCCTTTAGATAAGGGTGATCCTTGAAATTGTGATTCAAGGTTGTTTGAGATATAAAACCATAGGTTGGTGAGCCTTGTATTGTAAGAAATTACTAGAAGAGGTTGTGAGTGTAAAACCAAAGTGTGGTGAACCTCTCTTGTAATTTGTAAACCCTGAGGAATTAGTAGATTTGTTGAAATCCTTAAGTGTGAGCTTAAGGTAGTGGACGTAGATCTTGAGGATCGAACCACTATAAATTGTTTGAGTTCTTTGCTATTGCTTTCATTATTGTCTTGCTATCAAATATCTATAATTAGCTCACATAACTTGTTCTTGGTCTAAACTTAATAGGTTTGAGTTTGCGAAAATTATCTAAATACCTAATTCACCCCCCCTCTTAGGTATTTCAATTGGTATCAGAGCTAGAACTTCATGTGTGGTTTAACAACCTAGAAGACAAAGATCCTATGGCTAATATGTCAAACCTACCTTACCTAGAAGGATCTTCCACAAATAGACCACCTTTGTTTAATGGAACAAATTACACGTCTCGAAATCTAGAGTTAAAATTTATATTTGTTCTATTAATTTTGATTTGTGGAACATAATTGAGAAAGGTCCTTATGTCCCAATGAAAATGAGTGTCGATGGAATAACCTCAGCACTCCAAGTCCACAGATGAATTTGATGAGCATGATTCTAAGAAAATGACTTTAAATTATCAAGCCATGAATATATTAAGTTGTGCTTTAGATGTAATCGAATACAATAGAGTTAGTGGATGTGACTCTGCTCATGAAATGTGGAGATTACTTCAAATCACACATGAAGGTACTAATCAAGTTAAAGAATCTAAACTTGCCATGCTAGTTAGAGATTATGAATCTGCTTTACCATGAAACAAGGTGAAAATATTAGTGATATGTTTACAAGATTTACTAACATTTTCAATGGCTTAAAAGCTTATGGTAAAATCTACACTATGGGAGAGCAAAACAGTAAAGATTTTAGATGCTCTACCAAAATCCTCGGGCAGCCTAAAAACACTTGCCATTGAGGAATCCAAGGATTTGAAGACTCTTCCACTTGAAGAGCTCATTGGATCTCTACCGACTCATGAAATGAAGATGAAACGGCTAAATGACAAGGAGGATGAAGAAATGGGAAGAAAAGGAGTAGTGCTTAATGCCTCAAACAACTTGAGTGAACAAGAACAATCTTCAAGTGAAGAAGAAGGAGGAAACAGTGGAGAAGAAGAAATTGCAATGGCAGTGAAGAAATTCAAGAGATTCTACAAAAAGGAATTTCTCAAGAAAGGAAGAAAGCCAGTCAAGAAGAGTGGACAATCTTCATCATATAAACCTCAATGCTTTGAATGCAAGAGTACTGAGCATCTTATTGCTGACTGTCCCAGAGTGTTGGAAAGGGAAAGAGAAAGCAAAAACAGAAAGAAATCTGCCAAGAAAGGAAAAGGACTAGCTGGAACATGGGATCAACAGGGAAAGTGAGGATGAAAGTGAAGGAAAGGCCAACATATGCTTCATGGCCATTGATGATGAGGTACAATCTTCACCCTCTATCTCAAATATATATGATGATTATATTGATTCCAGTGATCTTATTGTTGAATTATATGAAGAATTAAAAAAGGCTTCAAAAAGAAATAAGGATATGAAACTCAAAATAAATGATTTATCTAATGAGAATTCAAAATTATGTGTTGAAAATGGAAAACTTCTTGAAACCATTAGTTGCATTGCTATTGAAAAAAGAAGTTTTGAATACAATCGTACAAAATATATCCTTTGAAAACAAAAAGCTTTGCACTAGAATTATTTCTCTTGAGTTAATGATAAAAGATCATGAGCTTCTAAAAAAGGAAAGTTAATGATCTAACTTTATGCATTGAGAGATTTACAAATGGAAGGGAAAATTTGAATAAATTACTTGGCTATCAAAGACCTTCATTTGTAAAACATGGTCTTGGTTTTATTCATGATTATTCTGCACCAAAACAGAGAAAATCTTTTGTTAAAGAATCTTATCATTCTAGATCACATATTTGCTGCATTTATTGTGGTAAAAATGGACACAAGGTTTCTAGATATTTTGTCAAAAGAAAAGTAGAAAGTGGTGTTAAAACCATTTGGAAGGTCAAAGAAACTTTTACTAACCCCCTTGGACCCAAGAAAATATGGGTACCAAAAATCACCCTTTCAAATTTGGTATAGGTACAATTTGCCTCAAGATCAAGTGCCACTAAATGGTTCCTTGACAGTGGATGCTCAAGGCACATGACTGAAAATGCATCACTTGTTAGTGAACTTCAAACTACAAGTGAAGGTTTTGTCACATTTGGAGATAAGAAGAAAGGGAAAATACTTGGAATAGGTAACATTGGTAAAGGTTCTTTTTCCTCTTATCAAGAAAGTATTACTTATTGAAGATTTAAAGTATAATTTACTAAGTATTAGTCAACTATGTGATAATGGATGCAAAGTAGAGTTTAAATGTGATACTTGTACTATTCTTGACAATGCAAGTAACAAAACTATCTTTGTTGCTAAAAGAGTTGGTAATGTATATGTGTTGTATCTTGATGAGCTTATTACAAATGATATTAAATGTCTTGCCATTCATGACAATGATGGATTTTTATGGCATAGAAGATTAGGGACATGTAAGCATGGATTTATTAAACAAACTTTCTACACAAGAGTTGGTGAGAGGATTACCTAAATTGCATTTTGATAAAACTCACCTCTGTGATGCTTGTCAATATGGAAAACAATCAAAAACATCTTTTAAACCAAAGAAAATGGTTTCTACCACAAAACCTCTTGAACTAATTCATATGGATTTATTTGGACCTATGAGGACTACTAGTCTTGGTGGTAAAAGCTATGCTTATGTGATTGTTGATGATTTTTCAAGATTTACATGGGTAATCTTCTTAGCACAAAAAAGATGAAACATTTCATGAATTTTCAAAACTCTTCAAAAAGGTTCAAACCTCTCTTGATTGCAAACCGATTTCTATTAGAAGTGATAACGGAAGAGAATTTTGTAATCAAGACTTTACAAAAATTTTGTGATGAATATGGTATTACTCACAATTTTTCAGCTGCCAAAACACCTCAACAAAATGGTGTTGTTGAAAGGAAAAAACAGAACCTTACAAGAAATGGCTAGATCAATGCTTTGTGAAAACTCATTACCAAAGTATTTTTTGAGTGAAGTCATTAATACAGACTTGTTATATCATGAACAGAGTTTTACTAAGACCTTTTATAAGAAAAAACACCTTTTGAACTCTTATTTGACAAAACTCCATCAATTGTCTATTTCAAAGTTTTTCAGTCTGTAAATGCTTCATTTTAAACACTAGCAACTATCTTGGGAAGTTTGATAGAAAAATCGGATGAAGGAATTTTTCTTGGTTAATCATCAAATAAAAAAGGCATATAGAGTCTATAATAAAAGAACATTGTGTGTTGAAGAAACTATTCATGTAACCTTTGATGAATCTAACATTTATCTTCAAAGAGGAAATGAAGATGACACGAGTACATCAATGGTTGAAAATCATACTCAACACCAAGCACCCACAATGGAAGATCATGCCAAAGAAGAAGAAATAATGGAGCAAGAACAAGATGGTCAATCAAGAAATGATCAAAAACTTCCAAAAGATATCACATATGCAAAAGGTCATCCTAAGGAGCAAATCATTGGTGATGTCTCTCAAGGGGTAAAAACAAGGCGGTACTTTATTGATAACTTCGCTCTTTTTATCTCATATTGAACCAAAAAATATTGATGATGCATTGTGTGATAATTTCTGGATTATTGCTATGGAAGAAGAGCTAAATCAATTTGAAAGAAATAAAGTTTGGTCTCTTGTTCCTAGACCTCATGATCATTCTGTTATTGGTACAAAATGGGTTTTTAGAAATAAGTTAAATGAACTAGGAGAAGTAGTTAGAAATAAAGCTAGACTTGTAGCTCAAGGTTTCAACCAAGAAGAAGGCATTGACTATGATGAGACCTTTGCTCCCAAAGTAGCTGATTAGAATCTATAAGAATACTTTTTAGCATTTGCTTGCTTTTAAAGGTTTTAAACTTTTTTCAAATGGATGTTAAAAGTGCTTTCCTAAATGGTTTTATTGAAGAAGAGGTTTATGTAGAACAACCTCCCTGGTTTTATCCATGAAAAATTTCCAAATTATGTGTATAAGCTAACCAAAGCTCTATATGGATTGAAACAAGCTCCAAGATCTTGGTATGAAAGATTAAGTGGTTTTCTTCTCACAAAAGGTTTTACTAAAGGAAAAGTAGACACAACTCTTTTTTATTAAAACATCTTCTAAAAAATGATATTTTGCTTGTACAAATCTATGTTGATGATATTATTTTTGGTTCTACTAATATTTCTCTTTGTGAAGAGTTTGCTAAAACTATGCAAAATGAATTTGAGATGAGCATGATGGGAGAACTAAGTTTCTTCCTTGGACTACAAATTAAGCAAACCAAGGATGGAGTCTTCATCAATCAAGAAAAAATATACTAAGGAGCTATTGAAAAGATTTGGAATGAATCAAGCAAAAGGAATAAGTACTCCTATGAGTTCATCAACTAAACTTGACAAAGATGAGAAAGGTAAAGGTATTGATGAGAAATTGTATAGAGGTATGATTGGAAGTTTACTCTATCTTACCGCTAGTAGACCAGATATTATGTTTGTTGTTTGCTTGTGTGCTAGATTCCAATCATGTCCTAAAGAATCTCATCTAATTTCATCAAACGAATATTTCGTTATTTGATTGACACATATGACTATGGTCTTTGGTTTTCTAAAACTTCATCTTTTGAGCTTATTGGATATTCTCGATGTCGACTATGCCTGGATGTAAAGTTGAGCGTAAAAGTACAAGTGGTCATTGTCAATTTCTTGGTAGTTGTCTAGTGTCTTGGTTTAGTAAAAAGCGAAAGCTTGTGTATCTTTATCCACAGCTGAAAGTCGAATACATAGTCATGCAGGAAGTTGTTGTGCACAATTATTATGGATGCAACATACTTTACTTGATTATGGTCTTAAATTTACGTGTGTGCCTATACTATGTGATAACACTAGTGCCATCAATTTGAGCATTAATCCCATTCAACATTCTAGGACAAAGCATATAGAAATAAAACATCATTTCATTCGTGATTATGTGATTAAGAAAGATATATGCTTAGAACATGTAAACACAAATGATCAAATTGTCGACATATTTACAAAGCCTTTGGTCGAGGAAAGGTTTAATCACCTAAGAAGACTCTTAGGAATTTCAAAATTCAATGACTAATGTGTGTATTAATGTTGTGATGAAAACAGAGATTTATTGATCAAAAATTCGGACGCTAGGACAAAAAATTCGGTCGATCGAATTTTTCGAATCAAAGGGACGAAAACTTTCGATCGAAAATTCGGACGCAGACCTAAAATTCGGTCGTCCAATTTTGCGGATGCATCTATTTAAATGAAAATCGGACGGTTTCTTCCAAACATTATAACTTCCGAATTTTAAATCCTTTCAAAACCTCTCATACCCATTCACGTCCGAATCAAAATCTCTTCAAATTCACACAGCCTCATCCCGATTTACGTTCATTTTTAAACTTCTAAGCCCTAATTTCATACGTAAAACAAACCCTTCTCAAGAGAAAACATCATGGTGAGAACAAAGAAGCCCAATGTTGAGAAAGGAAAAGGAAAGGCTAAGGAAGGAAATGGAGACCCAATCCTCAATCAACCAAGAAGGATTCGAATTCCTCAAACACAATCTGAGTTGACAGGGTTTATCTATATCAAATCTACTCATGAATTTGATGAATGGAATAAGAATAGTAGAAAAAATCATTCCCTGGATATAAGGTGGATGTTGATAAACTATCTAGTATGGATATGGTTTTGTCTTGTTTCCATGATGTTGGATGGATTAGTTTGTTGTTTATTAATGAAGATTTTTTATCCCACATTGGTATATGAATTCTATGCAAACCTAAAGGAAGAAAGAACTGAGATTGTTGGGGGATGATAGGATACAATGGTATTCAACCGCAGTATCCCAAGTTGATATTGAATTAAGTGAAGATCTAATTACTGAATTTGTGGGGTAAGTGACAAGTGGAGCTAAATATTATGCACCCTCAATGCATTGCTATGATCGTCAACTCTTTACATATGATAGATTTGAACAAGCATTTACAAATGGAAGAGAGTTTAGATCTATAAAAGAGAGGGAAATCAAGAATTTGGATGCTAGAGGTAGGGTATTGCATCACATGGTAACTACTATGATAGTTCCTAACTTTGGACATAAATCATCAGTAGGGAATATGCATATGGTATTAATGTTGGCCCTGCATGAACAGAGGAAATTCAACTTTGGATATATAGCCTTAAGACACATGATTACTGCTAGAAAAACAGTAACCAAGGCATTCCCCTATGGAAGACTGTTAACCAAGATCTTTAAGCATTTTAAGATTAAACTTCCTGGAAGAGGACAAGCTTTTAAAAGTGGAGAAATATACACTGATGAATCTCTTAAGAGAATGCAGCTTATCCTTGATGATGATGGATTATGGAAGACAAAAAGAGGATCCTCTCCAAAAAGATTGGAAGAAAGGAAAGGACAGAAAGTGTAGAGGAGGAAAAGGAGGAGGATGAAGATGAGGAAGATGAGGAAGATGAGGAAGAGACCCTTGCAAGAGAAATGAAGACAAAAAGAAAGCATGACACTTCAAGTGAGGGGGAGCAACCACCAACAAAAAGAAGGGTAGTTGAAGAAGAAACTAAAGATGAGTCAAGTGGTGAAGGAATAACTAGAGGTGACACCATAATAGCCAAAGCATTCCAAGAAGCCTTGAACAATCAAGTCAAGGAAATGGAGAAGATGTATAAGTTCTTTGAATCATTTGCTCCAATGGTTCTAGGAAAATTAGAAGGACTAGAGAGTAGACTCAAAGTGGTGAAGGACTAGAGAGTAGACTCAAAGTGGTGAAGGACCCTCTAGGCCTCAAGATAGAAATGAGGAAGATGATGAAGAAAAAGATAAGAAGGACAAAGATAATGACAGTGATGATGGAGATGACCAAGGAGGAGATGATGAGACAGTGGCAGAACAAGAAGAAGAAGAAGAACATGTACATGAAGAACCACAAAAGGCAGGAAACCAAGTAGCTCAAGCTGAAATTGTCTCACCGTCACACATTTCATTCAGCCAAGGAAGAGTGAAACACTTGGCCATCAAGAAAGGGATTAGCAGAGCCTCTTCATCAACATCACAAGACTAAGCATCTCTTTCATTCTATTTACTGCTTTAAGTTATTTGAAATTAAAGTTATAATCTTCTTCAGTATTTTTTTTTCTTGCATAGTGAAGCTCAATGATGAAATCTCAGTGATGAGAGCTTCCTTTATGTGTTAAATTGTTAATCTCATTTTCATTGACCCTATCTTTGACTCGATGACAAAAGGGGAGAAGAAATGAGGATGACCGAGGGATGACAAAATGTGTGCAAAATTGTTCTATGGGATGAGATAATGACTTTTTTCGCTTATGAATTTTTTATGCATGTTTTTCCGAGTCTTATTTTTCTGTGTGTTTTCAGTAAATAAATAACTTGCTCTTATTTTTTTTTACTCTATGAAAACATTTGAATGCATGAGCTATATCTTGCTGCCAAAAAAGTATTCTATTGTTGTTCAAATTGATCTAAATCTGTTTTAATCTCTTCTATTATATTTGAACAACCTTAGGCATTCATTATATTGAATTTATTATAGTTTGGACTGAAGATTTAAAAAAATTCGGATGCAAGATCAGAAAAATTCGGATGCATGTTCGAAATTCGGATGCATGCATATTTTGATGCCAAAATGTGCTCTATTGTTGTTCAAATTGATTCAAACTGGTTTTAATCTCTTCCTCTATGTTTGAACAACCTTAGGAAAGCTTATTCTCAAAATTTTAAGCTTTCATTTTACTTATTTTAAAGTTTGGACTTGCTATGCAAAAAAATTCGGACGCATGATATCTCTAGTTCAAATGTGTTGAAAAATGAGCACAATCTATGGGGGAGTATTGTTAAACTTTTACAACCTTAAAACCTCTCTTAGAACTTTTTTCTAAATGCTTAAATGCTATATCTTCTATCCTAATTGTTGGAAGGAAGGAGGCAAATGGAGGTTGGTTGGGTCATAGGCTCATATTGAGCCTTTTGTAATGTCAATATGCTAAATTGGTTATTTTCTATCATTGACATCAATACTTCTATGTGCTACATTGTTTTAATCTATCACATTTTGCATCAAAGTTTGTCATCATCAAAAAAGGGGAGATTGTTAGCCCTAAGGGCAAATTATATAGTTTTGATTAATGACAAATATTGATGAGGACTAAAATGTTTGATTATTGTGTGATAGGTTCTGTAATTTGAGAAGTATGAAGTCTCATTGCTTTGAAGCAAAAGTTCAAAGAACAACTTCATTTAAGCAAGTATTTGAAGTTTGAAGAACGTTGTTCTAAAGATGATCAAAAGGCTTTGAAGACTTGAAGTGTAGAGTGCATGTAATGTTTAGGTAAATTTCTATGTAAACTCTACACTTGCATGTCTTGGTTATCATTGAATGCATAAGAGAGCATAAAAATAATCTTATGATCTTAAAAGGCTTTGAATGAATCTTTTTTATAAGATATGTTTGTAAAACTCATATGTTCATGTTTTTCAAGCTTAAATATAGTTAAATAAGTTTTCTATATATATCAAATGTTTTTCAAACTCATTGAAGTTATATTTCAAATGATTTTACAAAGTTTGAAAATACTTTCAAAAAATTCGGTCGTCCGAATTTTGTAGCAAAAGTTTGCTACTGTTCTTCCAGAGAAATTCGGAAGAAGATTCGGACGCAGCCAAAAAAATTCGGTCGTCCGAATTTGTGGCCTTCAGCATGGTCACTGTTCTTCCAGAGAAATTCGGAAGAAGATTCGGACGCAACAAAAAAATTCGGTCGTCCGAATTTTTGTTCTCAGCATGGGTACTATTCATCCAGAGAAATTCGGACGAAGATTCGGACGTAGTCAAGAAATTCGGTCGTCCGAATTTTCTGAAACTAGCCGTTACTAGCCGTTTTATGAACGTTTTAACAGATTTTCAAATTCTATAAAAGCCATAAACATGCAAATTTTTGTAACTCTTAAAATCTTGAAAACTCCAAGCATTCAAAAGCATTTTAGCAAACATTTCTTAAGCTCTCTTATGTCTTGTGCATTCAATTGATCCATCCAAAGACATCAAAGTGTGAAGGTGCAAATTTGTGTAATATCTACCATCAAGTGGTAACTTCTACACACTCTCCTTTACTTATTCAATTGTGTTGATCTACTAGCTCTAGCAAGGTTATCTTAATAACATAAAACCCTTTAGATAAGGGTGATCCTTGAAATTGTGATTCAAGGTTGTTTGAGATATAAAACCATAGGTTGGTGAGCCTTGTATTGTAAGAAATTACTAGAAGAGGTTGTGAGTGTAAAACCAAAGTGTGGTGAACCTCTCTTGTAATTTGTAAACCTGAGGAATTAGTAGATTTGTTGAAATCCTTAAGTGTGAGCTTAAGGTAGTGGACGTAGATCTTGAGGATCGAACCACTATAAATTGTTTGAGTTCTTTGCTATTGCTTTCATTATTGTCTTGCTATCAAATATCTATAATTAGCTCACATAACTTGTTCTTGGTCTAAACTTAATAGGTTTGAGTTTGCGAAAATTATCTAAATACCTAATTCACCCCCCCCCCCTCTTAGGTATTTCACTTACATATTTGACTTGTTTAAATTGGTAAAAACGTCTCGTAAGATTAGGCATAGAAACCCATATCGAGTCTACTTAGGAGTCGCATGTCACCATGATTTTGACAGATCTATCATAGCTTTCCCGGAATCCAATTTAGCTAAAGGTCCAATTGAGTGTAGTTGTTATCCAAATCTTATAGTAGATCTTACCACATTTGCAAGTTTAAAAACATTAACTTTAAATGTTAAAATGATGAATGTGGTTATTGATCTCACTCTAAAAATTCTAGCAGTTCTGCATCGAATTCTTTGCAACATTATGAAATCCAAATTACTCAAAATCCTTAAAAAATAATCTAAGAGAAGAAACTCTTCTTTTTTAAGCCAATTTACTACACTCAACTGATAAAGTTCCAAAAAACTTTTCGTAATCAACGTTTTCATCATGATCTACTCCGTTTAAGAGTCGCATGTCACTGTGACTTTTATAGATCTGTCTAAGCCCTCCCAGAATCAACTTTTGCGAAAGATCCGGTTTATTGCTATTGTTATCAAAATCATACAGTCAATCATAAAACACCGAGGATTTTAATATCATTAACTTTAAAAACAAAAGCAAGGAATGTTGGCATGGATCCCGGTGGGAAAATTCTAGCTCTTATTTATCAAATTTAATCCAAAGTTAGGAAAACCAATATTTCCCCAAAATCCTTAACAATTTGTCTTAGAGATAAAACTCTTTCTTTTGTAGACAATTTACTGTGCTAGTCTATTAAAATCCTATAAAGAATTTCCAAATCAACTTTTTCATCATCAATATCATCAGCGTCCCCTTGTGCATCCTCAGTATCTAATGGAGAGAAGAATACCTTGATTTGGCGAAGAAACATAAGAAGAAGGAAAGGAAGCAGAAGATGAAACCGTGAGTGAAGAAGAAAGTAAGAAAAGAAAGAAGGAATGAAAACAAAGAAAGTGCCATATAAAAGAATGGCATGCAAAGAAGTTTAGTTGGCAAGCTAGGAAATCAAGTTTCTTTGGCATCCAAAGGTGAAACAGATTTGTTTCCATTCTTTTGTTTTTGAAATTCAGTTTCTAACATATTAGAGAAACCGATGTTATGTGCGGTTTTAAATCAGTTTCTAATTAGAAATCAATTTTTCAGTTAAAAAAATCAGTTTCTAATATATTGTTTTCTTGTAATGAATTATAGAGTTGATCATACCACACCTGGAATTTTAAAACATTAACTTTAAATATTAAAACAACAAATATGGTTATAGATCCTAGTGAGAAAATTCTATCTAATGTGTATCAAATTTATTACAAAGTTACGAAAACTAATATTACAGCAAAATCCTTAACAATTAATCCAAGAGATTAAAATCTTCTTATTGAAGCTAATTTACTACATCAACTATTTCAGATCAACTATTTCATCATTAGTATCATCACCGTCTTTATTTGTGTCCTCATTATCAAATCTAGAAG
Organism: Rauvolfia tetraphylla; assembly: GCA_030512225.1. NCBI lineage: Eukaryota > Viridiplantae > Streptophyta > Magnoliopsida > Gentianales > Apocynaceae > Rauvolfia > Rauvolfia tetraphylla. Next base: position 722,543 of record JAJQKT010000061.1, read on the forward strand.
AATATTCAATTTCCAACATACGAAGATCCTCAAATATACTCATATTGAAGAATAGTTAATAAATTGGTTTTTTCTTCCACGAAATGTTAATAAGATTTTTAAAACAAATTTTCTTGATTTTTAAAATAAATTGGCAATTAAAAAAGAAGAAATACATTTTCTGCAACTAAAGATCATGCATCTTTACAATTGTTATCTACTCAAGCTATTATTTAATTTTTACAAAAAGTATATAAATTTTTCGATATAGGCTTATTCCGATTGGTCTAAAACCTCTGCAAAGACAGGGTTTAGATGGCCTAGATCTAGTCTGTTTAAGAGATGCACGTCACCATAACTTTGATAGATCTCTCTTAGCTATCCTAGAAACCAATTTAGCTAAAGGTCCAGCTTATTTCAATTGTTATCCAAATTATACAGTCGATCTCACCACACTTGAAATTTTAAAGACATTAACTTTGAATATTAAAACAACGAATGTGGTAATGGATCCCGGCTGGAAAATTCTAACTGTTGTGTACTGAATTTATTGCAAATTTATGAAAACCAATATTACACCAAAATCCTTAACAATTAATCCAAGAGATGAAACTCTTCTCATCGAAGCCAATTTACCACACTTGACTGTTAAAGCCCTAGAAATAATTTGCAGATCAACTATTTCATCAAAAATATCACCAAAATAATATTCAATTTAGGTCGCACAAAGATCTTCAAATATTTCTCATATTGAATAACAATTAAGAAACTAGCCTCTTCTTCTATAAAATATCAATAAAATTTATAATAATGTTATGGATTCCAAAGATAAAATTCTAGCTATTGTGTATTGAATTTATTGCAGTGTTATGAAAAACAATATTACTTCAAAATCCTGAACTATTGATCCAAGAGACGAAACTCTTCTTTTGAAGCCAATTTACAACACTTGACTATTAATGCCTCATAAAGAATTTTCAGATCAACTATTTCATCAACAACATCATCAGCATATTCATTGCATCCTCTATATCAAATCTAGAAGCATATTCAATTTCAGACGTACAAAGATCGTCAAATACTTCTCATATTATGGAACAGTTAATAAACTAGTTTCTTCTTTCACAAAATGTCAATAAAAATTATAATATGGTTATGGATCCCGATGATATAATTCTAGCTAATGTATATCGAATCTATTGCGAAGTTATGAAAACCAATATTACTCCAAAATGCTTAACTATTGATCTGATCAAACTCTTCTTTTGAAGCCAATTTACAACACTTGACTGTTAAAGCCCCAGAAGGAATTTCCAGATCAACTATTTTATCATTTGTATCAGTAGCATCTTCATCTGCATCCTCAATATCAAATCTAGAAGAATATTCAATTTTAGATGTACAAAGATCTTCAAATATTTCTTATGCTGAAGAGCAATTAAGAAACTGGTCTCTTCTTCCACATAATGTCAATAAAATTGATAAAATAGATTATTTTTTATATTTCAAAAGTGTGAACCCTATCGAAAATCTTATAGTTTTGATATAGACTAACTTGAGCAATTGTTGTGTGATAGGATTTTTAGATTGAAGAAGCAAAGTGATCTCGTTGCCTTGGAGCCAATGCGAAAAGGACATTTCAAATGTACTCAAGTATTTGATGAATGAAGAGTATGTCTAAGAAGTTGAAGGCGTTAAACACATCTTGTAAAACCTACACTCCTTGTATTTGGAATATATACATTGCATGTTGAAGCACAAACTATTTTGACCTTGTCTAAACTTTGTTGTTGAGCTTAAATGGTTTTTGTAATTCTTTGAAAAACAAAATGTTGCATAATGGCTTATATTCTAAAGCTTTTTAATGGCTCATATTTTAATCCAAAATGATTTCAAACTTTTTGTGGTTAAGTTTCAAATGATTTTACAAAGTTTGAAAAAGTTTAGACTTTAATTTGGACTTTTGAATTTGAGTCAAAATGCATTTGTTTCTAGCTGCCAAAATTTTAGAGAGATTCGAACACAGAGGTCCAAATTTGGATAACCAAATTTACTTGTGCGGCACTGTGTACAATAGAGAATATTTAAATTAGGACTACCAGTTCGGATGCAGTGAATCTAAATCCAAGTCTAAACTTTACTCTTTCATAACTATTGTGGTTATGGATAATTGTCTGTGATTATTAGGACTGAAATCCATAATGGTCTGCAATTTTGAGTTTGTGGCTCCTCTTGGTCTCATACATTTTGTGGTGAGTGTTCAACTCTTTCTTCATTCTTCTCACTGTCTCTAGCCACAAACTCAAAATCACCTCTGTGATAATCATTTTCATTGTCATCATCCTTATCCTCTTCTTCTTTCTTTTCATCCTCATTTTCTTAATCATCTTTTTCATCCCTTGCTTGAGATCTAGAAGATCCTTTACCACTTTGGGCATTCTTCAACAATAGTTCCTCAATGTTTTTCACTCTAGTGTCCAAACCATCCAATTTACTTAGAACCATGGGAGCAAATGATTCAAAGAATTTATACATCTTATCTATCTCCTTTACGTGGATCTCGGAGATAAAATTCTAGCTGTTGTGTATTGAATTTATTGCAAGGTTATGAAAACCATTATTACTCCAAAATCCTTAATTATTGATCAATGTGATGAAACTCTTCGTTTGAAGCCAATTTACTACACTTGATTGTAAAAGCCCTAGAAAGAATTTCCAAATCACCTATTTCATCAACTATATTATTAGCATCTTCATCTGCACCCTCTATATCAAATCTAGAAGAATTTCAATTTCAGACGTAGAAAGATCTTCAATTATTTCTCATATTGAAGAACAATTAAGAAACTGGTCTCTTCTTCCACAAAATGTTAATAAAATTTATAATGCGTTAATGGATCCCGAAGATAAAACTCTACATGTTGTGTCTTGAATTTATTGAAAAGTTATGAAAACTAATATTACTTCAAAATCATTAACTATTAATGCAAGAGATGGAACTTTTCTTTTGAAGCCAATTTACTATAATTGACTGTTAAAGCTAGAAAGAATTTCCAGATCAACTATTTCATCAACAATATTATCAGCATCTTCATATGTATCCTCTATATGAAATCTAGAAGATTATTCAATTTCGGACGCGCAAAGATCTTCAAATATTTCTCATATTGAAGAATAGTTAAGAAACTGGTCTCTTCCTCTACAAAATGTGAATAAAATTTATAATGCAGTTATGGATCCTGGTGATAAAATTCTAACTGCTGGGTATCGAATTTATTGAAAAGTTATGAAAGCCATTATTACTCCATAATCCTTTACTATTGGTTATTTATTGAAAATTATTAGGACCATAGCTAATAATGATGCACAAAGATCATAATATTTATATATAAACAGTTATATAACGTAGTTATTTTGTACTGCTTATGTCTAAAATATATGTTGATCTATACTTATTTTAATTATTATACAAGTATTATCTAATATCTTATAAGTGATTTATAATTAATACTCGTATAAGAATAGAAGTATGTAAAATAATAATTATATATAATGCTAATATATTTTATCTATACAAATACAATTATAAATTTTTTATTAATTTATAAACATACTTAAAAGTTAAAAATATGAGTTTATAACCTAATAAAAATTAGAAATGAATCAATAGTAATGTTCTATTGAAAATAAAATTTATTAAAAATTTCAAAGGCTATAAAGAAAATGGAACTTTGGTTCTATACAAATTCAAATCGGTTTTAAAATATAATACACTAAGTTGTATCTTATAATAATTTATTGCTCTAAGTTCTATTATAAATAAGATTGCTTAAAAATATTATATCATATAATCCCTCCGTCCCATTCTATTTGACTTCTTACTATATTGGGATGTTATAATATAATTGTCACTTTTCATAAAAAGAAACTTTTTATTATATTTTATACTATCAATCAACTACTAACCCCACTATATACTACTTTTATATATTTAGATTTGATATGAACTACAAGCTAACCCACATGTTTCTTACTTTTTATTATACTATATTATTTTTATAATACAATTCAAACTTTTGCATAAAACTCCGTGCCTAGTCAAACACTTTCAATTTAAATGGGATGAAGGAGTATTATTTAAGAAATAATTATAATATATATTTTAATTTTAAAAATATAATATATACATATATAGTATAAATAAAATAATTGTAGAATTATATTACAACAGCAAGCTTAGCCTAGTGGAAGAGCACATGCTCCCAACACTAGCAATGCTGGTTCGAACCATGAACGCAAGGAACTTTTGAATATTATTGGTACATGCACACAGGCGCTCGCTTGGGCATGTTGCCACGTGCTTGACCTAGTTTGTTGATTTGGGTGGGGTCTTTGGGTTGGGTTGACTCTATTCCGTTTCTAAATTGATTTCAAATTTGAAACTGACTTTATTCAGTTTCAAAATTGGCCCGCGATCACCAAAAATGAAACCGATTTTGTTTAGCTTCAAATCCTTGTTTTGAAACCAATTTGTCAGTTTAAAATTTGGTTTTTCTTCAGGTGTATGGTGATGATCCTAAAGATGAGTTGGATTTTCTCTTTGAAGAAGATTAGTTGGTTGTAGTAGTCCTATAAAACATAGATTTGTCTTTAGATTTCAGTTGAGAATATCATTTTTTTCTTTGTTTTATGCTATTCAAAAGGGGCTATAATGTTTTCATTGCCTAAACCAAAATTTTCACAAAAACTTCCTATATTCCTTTTGTACTTGATTTTTTAATTAACATCATTCTGAAGTTGGAGCCCTACTTGATTCATGAACGCAACTAAATCACCATAGGTAATGGTATTGTGAGAGATTTATTTATATACTTCTTTTAATTTGAGTTTAACCTTTTCTAAAAATAAAGTTGACAATCTTGCTAAAAATTTTTCTTTCTAGTAACCATTGATTCATGCACCTACATTCTTAACAGTCGGCAACATCTCTTCGTCTACTGTATTGTATATGTTTTATGGTCTTTATTCATGTTTCCCTTTAGTACCATATGGTTAGTCATGCGGAGTTAATTAGGATCTTGCTATTTATACTATTGGCTTATCTTTCTGTTTTGCCTACTATTTGGTGTTTTCTTTTAGTTTCTCTTTCATTGTAAATTAATTACCATTGTTAATAAACAGGTAGGGGTCTATGCCAAACCCCCCACCATTGCAGGTGGTTTAAAAAAAAAAAAAAAGTCATGCGGAGCGGATATGCTCTTTAATTAGGCAATTTCTTTTTATTATGGGGAGTGGATATGCTCTTCTATAGCAAACTTCTCATCCCACCACCACAGTTCATGCATTAGCTATTTGGAATCGACAATGACAATGACGAGGATGATATTGATGATGATCATGGCTAGAAGGATACAAAGTATGATGAGACATCAAAGCCTCCCACTATCTCAGTCACGACTGATCTTGTCCCTTGTCCAGTGGGTGATAACCTAATTTTTTATGCCACATTTTCCTGCAGTCTTGACAGTCTCACTAGGTATCAATCACAATCTGAAGATAAGAGTGACCTTACCTAGCATACTGGCGTCCAACTCCATGTCATGTATTACATCTTACAAGCATTGGTGACTTGAAATATTGCATCTCACAGCTTCTCCAGGGAAGATCAAATCGGTATGATTGTTGATATGATGGGTATGGAGTTGGACAAAATCAGCTAGATGTTGGAGAAAGTAGGGATGAAATTTAGTCTTGTCTGTGCTGCATGCATGAAGTTGAGCCCACCAATCATGCTCGTATGTTTCTGACATATTTTCTTGGAGGAAACTTATTCATTCAAAAGTTAGGAACCGAATTTTGTCATATTTTTGGACACTTCCAATATATTTGAACTCCATTGGGGAGTATACATGAGAAGTTGCTTGCCTGGCCTACTCATACAAATAATCAAGCGTGGCCTTGTGCACAGACTGTTAGTAGATAGGAGGCTACACCACACTTCTTGAGGTTGGTACATTTACCTCTGGTTTATCACACATACCCTTGTAATACATTATTTTGACTCAGATGTACTCGGACATACTGATTCATTTGAAGGAGCTGAAGGACATCTATATATATTCCCACCAGGATTTGTCCCTTTTCTTAGAGTTGGTTTTCGACATACCCTATATGATCCTACTCGGTGGCTCAGCCTTGCTCGTCATGTGTGGAAAAATTATTCTCCTATTTGTATTCTATATTCCCTTAGTTGTTCAATCCGAATCTTGTATGCCCGTAACATCTCAGGCTACATCAACACAGTTACTTTGTGACTAACTTGGTGACACAATGAGTACAACAAGTTATGGGTAGAAATATCATGGTTGTCCTCTAGCAGGCACTCCATAATCTCCAAAATCTGCCCTAATATCAATGAATGAACCTTGTTGAAAAAGTGTTAACTCTGCACGCAATTGTCTCTATCCATGCCTTGGTGATTGAATGAGCACTCTCTACCTGGTTCATCATCTTGTTCATGATGTTTAGCTAGTTACCTATCCATGCACGAACAAATCTGTTCCTCCACTAGTCTAGACAAGTCATATCCAAGTAGTTGAAACATGTCATGTATGATGCATACGTTGCTCTCATCTCTTGGTACTTAGTCATGAATGTTTCCTTAGTCAATGGATCAATTAATGGCTTCCACCACTTAACGTGCATCCTTCTCTTAACCTCTACAATACATGTTCTATGTTTTGCTTTATGTGTCTCTGGCATAACATGTGATATGAGTCATAGCTATGGCGCTAATTAGAGCCTGATCATGGCTTTAAATGGTAACTTCTAAAATCTCGTCATTATAGAAGATGCTCTGGATACACTAGAGGACCATGCAAATGTGTCTATCTGCTAATGCAGGCCAACATAACTAAGAAATTTTTGCATGTTGGTGTAACCCTGACAACCTCAAAGAACATCATATTGTACCAAAATTTAACATCATCACATACTATTATTTGATCAGTTAGGGTAAGATTTGCAAGAATAAAAATTTTTTCCACGTACTTATTTAGTTTTGTATCCAGTATCCATGATAAAGATTGACGTGCAATCCGCGGAAGAACGAAATAGGTGATGGAATTTTCAGCTTAGACAAACAAAGATTCGATTTTCGAACAACAAACAATTCTTATAAACACAATATAATTAAATTCCTACGACACCTCTTAGAAACTTGTTCTAAGCAATCCCGATAATAAGAATTTAACCAATAAGAAGAACACTTACACGCCACAATCGGAAAACTCAATTGATAAGTGAAAGTGAAGTTCTTGGAGTAACAAGAGTAAGAGGATTCAACCCTCTCAAGGTGGTGGCGGCAGCCCCTCAAAATGACACTCAAAATCTGCCCTAATTTTCCTCCAAGAAGACTACTTATAGCTAGGGTTTGAAAGAAAGGTTGGGCTTAATGATACATATAAGCCCAACATAAAAACAAGATACATATGAGCCCAAAATAAAACAATTCCAACAAGGTTGACAGCCCAAGTCTTTAAAACATAATTGCCTCTTGGACTTAAGCCCATTACATAGCCTTCAAGTCCGGCCCAAGTATTTGAGACAAATGGACCAAGTTGGGCTGTGGTCCAACTAAATCTCCTCCAACAAGTTTGGTCTTCAAATGTTGATCCACGTAGGCAAACAAGGCCTCTTGAAGCGTCTTAGCCCTAGCTCTAGTTATTGGCCCGACCGGTATGATTAGTTCTTTATTTGACACGTCTAAGACATCATAGCAATCCGTAGGCTTACTCACATCAAAGATGAACGACCATGTATGCGCCATTTGACAAGACCCTGGGTTAGTAAATACACAATCTTTAAGCACATCCATTCCCTCTTCGGTTTGCAACCAATGAATGTATCCTCGATTGCTGAATAATTTAAATAGCTAATGCATCATGATTCGACCCTCCATCTAAATGACCTTTGACTTCACATGAGTGTTGTAAATATTTCTCATCTTGGGTATTTTAAAATATTTTTTGCAAAGTAAAAAAAATATACAATAAAAATAACATGTGGTTTCATAAATGGTATTAAAAACTTGTACCTAACTATCGTGTTGGGTCGTCACACCTGAAGTGCTCCATAATCTATCACGCCTTGGCGTGGCATTTATTAAAATGCTTGGTAAACTTCAATTGTGCATTGGATAACTTTGCTACTTAGGCATGCATGCGCTTATAAATTCTTGGTTTGTGGTTATATCTGGAATCTTTCATGTACAACCGCCAAGTCCACTTATAAAGGGACATTGATATCTTTTGTTTTGTATGTCTTTCTTTTGTTGTTAGGCTCATTTCCCTTGTCTTCAAATAGCTATCATATTTGCTTAAGATCAAGAGTTTTCGCCAAATCTACAATGAAAATAATTGGATTGAAATGAATGTAATTAGGTGAAATTGAGGGTGGAAGCACTCCAAGATCTAACAAAATAGGAAACCCCAAAACTCACAATTGAAGACCCCTAAGAAAAGCTTGAATTTCATGCATTTTACTGGGTTTTAATAGGCCAAACGAGAGATTTTTCTCATGAAAATTAAAGTTTGAAGCCTTGGAAATGCATATGGAACAAAAGGATTCAAATTGGGCGTCAAAACACAGATGCTCAAAATTGCGTACTCTTTGATTCTGCTGCACTTTTGTGGTCTATGAGTTTGTCAAATAAATATGAATTATTCTGAACATTTTCATAATACATCTCATGATTTCATAATACAGCTCTTTATTTGACACGCCTAAGCCATCATAGCAATCCGTAGGCTTACTCACATCAGTCCCTCCCTCCTCACGAAGATTCGTCCTCGAATCTGAATCCATATCAAAAGGAGAAAAGTCAGCAACATTAAAGGTCGCAGAAACACCATACTCACCTGGAAGATCAAGCTTGTAGGCATTATTGTTGATTCTTTGTATCACTTGAAATGGACCATCTCCCCTAGGAGCTAATTTGGACTTCCGCTGGGCAGGAAAACGTTCCTTCCTTAAGTGCACCCAAACCCAATCACCGGGTTCAAAAGTCACCAATTTTCGTCCTTTATTGGCTTGTTTGGCGTAGACCTTATTTTTCTGCTCAATATGCTGTCTCGCCTTCTCGTGTAGGGCTCGTACCAGCTCAGCTTTGCTCTTACCATCTGTACTAGACAACTCATGCAAAGGTAAAGGCACCAAATCCAAAACAGTTAAAGGATTAAAGCCATATACAAGTTCAAATGGTGAATAACCTGTGGTTGAGTGCACACTCTGGTTATATGCAAACTCGATAAATGGTAACATTCACTCCACGTTTTAAGATTCTTACCAACGACAGCACGTAGTAAGGTACCTAAGGTCCTATTGACAACCTCGGTTTGACCATCAGTCTGTGGATGACATGTAGTAGAATAAAGAAGTTTGGTACCCAATTTGCCCCACAACACACGCCAAAAATGACTTAGAAATTTAGCATCTCTATCTGAAACAATAGACCTAGGAATGCCATGCAATCTAACAACATCTTTGAAAAATAAATCAGCCACTTGCACAGCATCATCAGTTTTATGGCATGCAATGAAATGCGCCATCTTGATAATGTCCCATCAATCCTCCACTATGAGCCTCAAGCACAAATAAAGTGCGCATAGAACAGTTAGGCACACATAATTGATTACCCCGAAAGAGATACCCATCATGCTTATAGAATTTTCGAATGCAGTATGTTCACAAAGCGGGAATACACATGTAGCAAAATCATCATCGAAACATATAATTCCTTAAGTCGCTCAAATCCTAATAATTTAGAATGTAAAGTAGTAATCAAGGAATACCGCCTAGATAAAGCATCGCCTACCACATTCTCCTTCCCTTGCTTGTATTGCAAAGCACATAGGAAAGGTTTCTAGAAACTCCACCCTGGGTGGCATGTCGCTTGCTCAGCCTTGCCCCTGTCCCTTCAAATGCTTTAAAGACTCATGGTCGGTCCTAATGACAAACTCTCTAGGTTGGAGATAATGCTGCCACACTTCCAATGCTCTCACAATCGCATACAACTCCTTGTCATATGTGGGATAATTGAGTTGTGCACCACTAAGCTTCTCACCGAAATATGCAATCTGGGTTTGTTCTCCCTGCAAAAGCACAAGACCTATACCAATCCCGAAGCATCACATTCAATCTCAAAAGCTTTCTGAAAATTAGGTAAACATAAAATAGGAGCAGAACATAATTTTTCTTTCAACAATGTAAATGCATGTTCTTGTTCCCGACCCCAAGTAAACCCTTTTTCTTTCTTAATTACCTCAGTTAAAGGAGCAGCAATGGTAGAAAAATCCTTCACAAATCTCCTATAGAAACTAGCAAGTCCATGAAAACTCCTCACGTCACTCACACTCTTCGGAGTTGGCCAATCCTGGATAGCCTTCACCTTCTCACTATCAACCTCAACTCCATGAGAACCGATTACAAACCCCCAAAAAATACTAACCGCTCAATGAAAAAATGTACACTTCTTGAGGTTTGCATATAGTTTTTCATGTCTTAATACATCTAAGACACACTTCACATGCATGACATGCATATCCAAATTAGTGCTATATATCAAAATGTCATCAAAGTATACAACCACAAATTTTCCAAGAAATGCACGCAAAACATGATTCATCAATCTCATAAAGGTGCTTTGGGTGCATTAGTTAAGCCAAATGGCATGACTAACCACTCATACAAGCCATACTTAGTTTTTAAAAAGCTGTTTTCCACTCATCTCCCGGTTTCATTCTAATTTGGTGGTATCCACTTTTCAAATCAATTTTTGTAAAGATACATGCACCATGCAGTTCATCAAGCATATCATCTAACCTAGGAATAGGATGGCGATACTTTACAGTGATTTTGTTCACAGCTCTACAATCCACACACATCCTCCATGTTCCATCCTTCTTCGGCACCAATAGTACAGGTACAGCACAAGGACTCAAGCTCTCTCTCACGTGTCCTTTCTCTAATAGCTCATCCACTTGTTTCTGAAGCTCTTTTGTTTCCTCAGGATTACTCCGGTAAGCTGGACGGTTAGGTATTTGAGCTCCAGGCACAAAGTCTATTTGGTGCTCTATGCCTCTCAAGGGTGGTAATCCCGGGGGCATTTCTTCAGGAAAAACATCCGCATAATCCTGCAAAAGAGATGAAAACACGCTAGGCAAAGAGTCAAGAGGCTTAGTGTCAGAAACCAAACACTCTCTATATCTTACTATGACTAGTGCTCTCCTCTCTCCTATCGCTCTTCTCATGTCTTTTCCTCTCGTATACAAGTTGACTTTTCTCTCTTTTTGTTCAATGCATCTTTCACTCACTGTGTAGTCACTCACATTTGGGCCACTCCCAATTTTCTTTTGGGCCTCTTTTCCCTCTTTAATTTTGTTACGCTCTCTACCCGAACCCTCCTCTCCTTTACTTACCTTTGACTGGTCCAAGTATAGCTCACGAGGTGATAGAGGTATAAGAATGAAATTTCTGCCCTTAAATTTGAAGGAGTACCTATTGGTATACCCATCATGTGATACTCTCCTATCAAACTGCCAAGGTCTTCCAAGGAGTATATGACCAGCCTCCATGGGAACCACATCACACAACACCTCATCCACATATCTACCAATTGAGAAGGTCACCAATACCTGTTTAGTTACCTTCACATCCGCACTATCATTAAACCATTGTAACTTATAAGGTTCTGGATGTTTCATGCAAGTCAGCCCCAATTTCTCTACCATGGTGGTACTAGCTGCATTGGTACAACTTCCCCCATCAATGATCAAATTGCACACTTTTCCTCCCACTAAACACCTTGAATGAAAAAGATTTTCTCTTTGATCTTCAATCTCTTCTGCAGCCCGAGTACTCAATACTCTCCTAACTACAAGTGCTTCCCCTGTAACAGCTCTCTCAAAGCAATCATCATCATCAAAGGCATTTTCATGAACAAATTCAGTTTCACTACTGCTATCCTCGGAATCAATCTCTCCATTGTCTCTCATAATCATAATCTTCTTATTAGGTAAACAAGGCCTCTTGAAGCGTCTTAGCCCTAGCTCTAGTTATTGGCCCGACCGGTATGGTTAGTTCTTTATTTGACACGTCTAAGCCATCATAGCAATCCGTAGGCTTACTCACATCAAAGATGAACGACCATGTATGCGCCATTTGACAAGACCCTGGGTTAGTAAATACACAATCTTTAAGCACATCCATTCCCTCTTCGGTTTGCAACCAATGAATGTATCCTCGATTGCTGAATAATTTAAATAGCTAATGCATCATGATTCGACCCTCCATCTAAATGACCTTTGACTTCACATGAGTGTTGTAAATATTTCTCATCTTGGGCATTTTAAAATATTTTTTGCAAAGTAAAAAAAATATACAATAAAAATAACATGTGGTTTCATAAATGGTATTAAAAACTTGTACCTAACTATCGTGTTGGGTCGTCACACCTGAAGTGCTCCATAATCTATCACGCCTTGGCGTGGCATTTATTAAAATGCTTGGTAAACTTCAATTGTGCATTGGATAACTTTGCTACTTAGGCATGCATGCGCTTATAAATTCTTGGTTTGTGGTTATATCTGGAATCTTTCATGTACAACCGCCAAGTCCACTTATAAAGGGACATTGATATCTTTTGTTTTGTATGTCTTTCTTTTGTTGTTAGGCTCATTTCCCTTGTCTTCAAATAGCTATCATATTTGCTTAAGATCAAGAGTTTTCGCCAAATCTACAATGAAAATAATTGGATTGAAATGAATGTAATTAGGTGAAATTGAGGGTGGAAGCACTCCAAGATCTAACAAAATAGGAAACCCCAAAACTCACAATTGAAGACCCCTAAGAAAAGCTTGAATTTCATGCATTTTACTGGGTTTTAATAGGCCAAAAGAGAGATTTTTCTCATGAAAATTAAAGTTTGAAGCCTTGGAAATGCATATGGAACAAAAGGATTCAAATTGGGCGTCAAAACACAGATGCTCAAAATTGTGTACTCTTTGATTCTGCTGCACTTTTGTGGTCTATGAGTTTGTCAAATAAATATGAATTATTCTGAACATTTTCATAATACATCTCATGATTTCTAATTCTTTATGGACCATTTCAAATCAGGCACATATGGTACTCCAAAGTATGGTGCTAATTCAGTGTTCCTAGACTACATTCCAAATTTGACACTGTTGAGTACAACGACTATAACTTTAAGTTTTAGGAATCCAATGAGAGTGATTCAAGAGGAAATATCATATCAGTATCTACCATGTTCATGAAGACTACAAGAGCTAATTACACCGTTGACCATAATTTGACCTTTCAACACAATCTAGTCTCTGCCGCTGCAAAGCCTTGCAACCATGAGATAATGGTTGCTAACAGTGTCGCTTGGGTGCTTCCAAGTGGCCTTGCTTGGTTTGTGGCTAGAATTCTCCGTTTTTGTCCAACTTTTATTTTTATGCATTTTTTGTTTTAAAATAATTAATAATATGTGAATTTTGATTATTCTTCTAAAGATAATTAAACTCCCAAAATATTACGCCTAATTAGATTTGATTTCCTTTCCTTGTTAGAGTTATGGTTTACATAAACTCTTGTATTGTGAACCTATATATAGAGATCATATGATGACATTAATAAAGGGGATGAGTATTGATTCTTAAGTCGTACTTTCTCTCTATATTCTCTCTTCTTTTTTTCTTCAATTATATATAGTTATTCTCCAAACATATTGAGAGCCACTTTTACTTTAATTTTATGTTATGAAACTTAATTTAAGTGATTTCCACTAATTATTATCATTCTACTACTTATACTAATTTAATACTACTGTAATAACTTATAATACTAATACTATAACACTTATCCTAATTCTATTCTAATGATAAATACTACTATTTATTTTACTAATTATAATTTATATAAAAAATAATATGTAAATAAAAATAAAACTAATTCAAATCTAATTAAAAATATTATAGGCCAGGTATCCCTTGAAAAGTATTTAGGTATACCTGGAGGACCCTAAGATAGCTTTCGGGAATTAAAAGACCTAAGAGGGGGTGGTGAATTAGGTCTTAGGCTAATTATCAAAATCTTTTTGTGTTTTGCAAATCCTTTGCCTTAGCAAAAGCTCTTCTTCAAATTCACAAACTCTAATTTTATATATGATTTAATGGTTGAGACAAGATGATCAAACAATAAAATCACAACCAATCAATCAACAACTAAAAACAAATAATAATAACACAAGTATGTAAACAAGTAAAGTTATAAATAAATGAACACACAATTTATAGTGGTTCGAACTCTCCAAGCTCTACATCCACTACCTTGAGTCCACACTCAAGGATTTCAACCAATTCACTATATGCTCAATTTAGGCAATTACACAAAAGGCTCACCCAATAAGGGTTTTACACCAACAACCTCCTTTGCAATCCTACAAACAAGGTTCACCCTTCTCCAAGGGTTTTATATCTAAAGACAATCTAAAGACCAATCTAATCCAAGGCTCACCCACACACGGGTTTTACACCACAACCTTGATTAATCTAATCTATGGACCACCCTTACCAAAAGGATTTTACGTCACAAGATAACCTTGTATCAATCAGAACAATAATGTAAAGATAGAGTTTGGATGTTACCAACACTTCTTGGTGGATGAATACAATTGCTAGCACCACTTCACTTCTTGCCTTTGGAATCTTGAATTTTAACCTTTGAGCACAAGGCAATTTGAGAGCTTTTCAAATAATTTTGATGTAAAACAAGTCGGAACTTCAAGGATTTTGAATGTTCAAAAGTTCTACTAAAAATCTGGAGTTTATGGCTTTTATAGATTTGAAAAATTGGCTTTAATAGTCATAAAACTGCTAGTTTCAGAAAATTTGGACGATCAAATTTTTCAGACGTCCAAACTTTTCCGCAAAAAATATTGTTTACCATACTATTCACAACACAGGAAAAATTCGAACGACTGAATTTTCATCCCGCGTCCGAACTTGCGTCCGAATTTCTCTCGGACGACCGAATTTTCTCTTATGCATCCAAACTTTTTAAACTTTATCAAAACATATTCAAATCAATTCAAACAAGTTAGAAAACTTTCTAGCCTAAAAGATAAGTCAAAAACCATTGATGAAAACTTGATAAATAAGGTAAGTTCAAAACCATTGAAACTATTTAAATCAAGTTTTGTGCTCTCAATTGCAACTCATAGATTCCAAGGCTTAAGATTGTATGGTTTACAAAGTTTGCCTATTAAGCATATGTAACCTACACTTCATGCCTTCAAAGCCTTCAATCATCTTGAACAAACTCTTCAATCTTTAATCATTTTGACATATTGGAGTTGTTCTTGCATTATGGCTTCAAGGCGATGAGACTTCATACTTCTTAATCCACAAATCCAATCACACAATATATAAGCATATTAGTCCTCATCAATATTTGTCATTAATCAAAAACTACATGATTTGCCCTTAGGGCTAACAATCTCACCCTTTTTGATGATGACAAACTTTGTTGCAAAATGTGATGGATTTAAACAATGTAAAACGAAGAAGTATAGATGTCAATCATATATATTAACCAATTTGGCACATTAACATTCAAAAGGCTCAATATGAGCCTATGATCCAACTAACCTCCATTAACCTCATCCCTTCCAATACAACTAGGATAGAAGATATAGTAGTTAAGCATTTAGAAAACTTCTAAGAGAGGTTTTAAAGGTCAGAATAGATTAACAATACTCTCCCTTAGATTGTGCACATTTGTCAACAACTTTGGACTTAAGATACTATGCATCCAAATTCTGACATATCAAGTCCAAACTATAAAATAAGTGAAATGAAAGCTACAAATTTTGTAAATAAGCTTTGCTAAGGTTGTTCAAACATATTAGAAGAGATTAAAACATATTTGAATCAATTTGAACAACAAAGGAGCACATTTTGGTAAAAAAAAATATGGATACATCCGAATTTCAGAACATGTATCCGAATTTTAAAATTTTAAGTCCAAACTGTAAAATATGTGAGATGAAGGCTGTAATATTTGAAAATAAGCCTTCTTAATATTTTCCAAGTATGATAGAAAGGATTGAAATAGTTTTCAAACAATTTTGAATAACAGAAAAACATTTTTGGCAAGAAGATCTTGATGCATCCAAATTTTTGGTCTGCATCCGAATTTCAAGTCCAAATTTTTTGCAATAAGTTTGAAAGGCGGTTTTGCATTTTCAAATGAAATGCTAAAGTACTCAAATATGTATGTCCACAATGGCACTCAATTTAGCCTTGTAAAACCACAAAATTCATGCATTCAATTGTTTTCTTGAAGTAATTCAAAATCATAGGTTAAGTCAAGAACCAAGTTCAAGATTTCAGTCTCAACTTAACCATATTCCAAAATCTCATAAAACAACTACAACCTCACATATTATAACTGTTAGCCCTAAGAGCAAATCATGTAGTTTTTGATTAATGACAAATATTGATGAGGACTAATATGTTTATATATTGTGTGATAGGATTTGTGAACTAAGAAGCATGAAGTCTCATTGCCTTCAAGCCAAAGTGCAAGAACTACTTCAATAAGCCAAAGTGATTGAAGTTTGAAGAAGGTTGTTCAAAGATGATCTAAAGACATTGAAGACTTGAAGTGTAGGGTATATATGCTAAATAGGTAAATCTCTATGTAAACTCTACACTTGTATGTCTTGGAATCTATTGAATGCATAAGAGAGCATAAAATTAGTTTTCTTAATCTTAAGTGGCTTTGAATGAACTTTTTAATGAATGTGTTTTTGTATCTTAAAAGATCTTGAGTAAACTTTGCATGATCAAAGAAATTTGATTTTTTTCCCCTTTCTCTAGCAAGGATTTCCTCTTCATCCTCTACTTCTTCTTTTTCATTTTCTTCTTCCTTCTCTTCATTATCACTAGCATCTCTTCTATCACCCCTTAGAGGAGTTTCTCTTCTAGTCTTCTTACATTATCATCATCAAGTGTCCAAGGAATTCTCTTTAGTGAGTTGTTGGTGTAGACTTCTTCACTCTTTATTGGTAAACCACTAGAAGACAATTGCACGTGGAGATATTTGAAAATTCCTATTAATAACCTTCCATACGGCAATGCCTTATGCTCAATTCTTCTAGCTGCCATTATATTCTTTAACACTATATATCCAAAATTCATTTTTCTTTTCTTATGCAATGCTAGCATAATTACAACATATATATTATCAACAGAAGATTTGTGCCCTAAGTATGCTATAATCAAGGTAGTAAGCATGTGATGTAAAACTCTTTCACTAGCATCAAAAAGCTTTTATCTCTCTCTCTCCTTTCTAGTCTTGAGGCTTCTACTATTTATATAGGCATTCTCAATTCATTCATGTGAGTATAACTGACTTATAAAACAATATCCCGAGAAGAATAATGCCTAAACCCAACATCCTCAACATCACAAATTCTATTGAGCAATGCAGTACCAATCTCAAAAATCAACTTGTGATATTCTTGAAGAATACCACTGAATAGCTTTATCACCAACTCACTCAACTCTTTCTTCCTTAATATTTGCTTAAACTTCATAAACTAAGGAAGGTAATAGCATTCATCAAACACAAACAAACTAGTCCAGCTCATATCATTTAAAAAATGAGAGTATATTACCCATTTCGGATAGTTTGATGACATTCACCTTGTGGCTTGGATTTGTCTTATGGTTCCTTTTTGTCTGATAATCAAATTCAGTAGCAGCCTCCACAGTGACAAATCTATCCAGCCATGACATGCTTTGAAGAACATAAACCTTCCTTGGTTCATTGATTACTGGTCCTCCTTCTATTTCTTTGGCTTTTCCCTTTCCTTTTCTCATGCTAGGCTTCTTTGTCCTCACCAGGAGCTACAATAGTTGAATATACACATTAGTTATTGAATTTTGAAATCCATAAGCTTTTTCTAAGATTGGTCAAACCTTTCTTCGGCCAATGGCTTAGTAATGATATCATTAATTTGTTAATTAATGCAAACATGCTTTAAACAAGTATTACCCTTAGTAGAGTGACCTCTAATGAGATGAAGTTTGATCTCTATATATTTTGTCCTAGTTTGTTGAATAGTATGATGATCAAATTTATTGTATTAGTATTATCACATAACATAGCCGCACATTTGAAATATAGACCATAATCACTTAGAGTATCAATAAGGTAATAGAGAATGTGTTTAACAACAATCAAATGAAACTCTTTAGGACAAGATGAAATCTAGCACACAAGCACATGACAAACATAATATTGGCTCTACTTGTTGTCAAATAAAGTTGACTACTCCTATTAAACCTTTTTTATTCTTGTCAAGTATAGTTGATAAACTTATGAAAGTGATGATACCTTAACTTGATTCATGAAAGTGCCATCCTTGGTTTGCTTGATTTGTAGGCCAAGAAAGAAGTTGAGTTTTCCTATCATGCTCATTTCAAATTTACTTTGCATTAACTTGGCAAACACATCACAAAGTGAAGTATTAAAAGCACCAAAAATTGTATCATATATTTGGACAACTTATAGATCATTGTTACAAGAGGTTTTTTATGAAAAGAGTAGTATCAACCTTTCATCTTGAAAATCCTTTTGAAAGAAGAAAACCACTCAATTTTTCTATACCAAGCTCTAGGAGCTTGTTTAAAATCATACAAAGCTTTGGATAATTTGAAAACATGGTTAGGAAACTTTTCATGATCAAAATTTGGTGGTTGTTCCACCTAAACTTTTTTCTCAATAGAACCATTTAGAAAAGCACTTTTGACATTCATTTGAAAGAGTTTGAAACCTTTAAAACATGCAAATGCCAAAAGCATTCTAATTTATTTAAATCTACTAACCGGAACTAAAGTCTCATTATAATCAATGCCCTCTTTTTGATTGAATCCTTGGACGACAAGTCTAACTTTATTTCTAATAACTTCTCCGGATTCAATAAGTTTATTTCTAAAAACCATTTAGTTCCAATAACGGAACGATCATGAGATTTAGGAATATCCAAATTTAATATCTTTCAAATTTACTTAATTCCTCTTGTATAGCAATAATCCAAAAATCATCACATAATGTATCATCCATACTTTTAGGCTCATATGAGATAAAAGAATAAAGTTATCTAAAAAGTACCGCATTATGTTTACTCCTTGGGAGATATCACCAATGATTTGCTCCTTAGGGTGGCCTTTTTGGATATCCTAAGTTCTTTGGGAGCTCTTGGTCACCACTAGGTTGGTCATCTTGATTTTGTTCAATCATTTCCTCATTGGTATGATCCTCCAAAGTTGGTGGTTGAAGATGGATTTGACAGTCATTCATAGATGTACCTACATCATCTTCATCTTTTCATTCCAAGTAAATGTAAGATTCATCAAAACTAACATGAATGGTTTCCTCATTATGTAAGGTTCTTTTTGTTATAAACTCTATATGCCTTTTGTTAGAAGAATAGCTAAGAGATATATCTATATCTGTCTTTCTATCAAATTTAAGTAAGTTATCACAAGTATTCAAGATAAGACATTGAGGAGTAATATAAAAGAGAACTTCAAAAGATGTTTTTCTTCAAAATGATCTTAAAAGAATTCCATTCATCATAGCATGTGTTGTTTATGGCTTCGGCTCAAAACATATTTTTGAAGAAGAATTTTTACAAAGCATAGATCTAACCAATTTTTGTAAAGTTCAAATTTTCCTTTTTGTTAAAAGAATAGCTAAGAGATATACCTATATATGTCTTTCTATCAAATTTAAGTAAGTTATCACAAGTATTCAAAATAAGACATTTATAACCAAACACTTTAAAATATGCAACTTGAGGAGTTATATCAAAGAGAACTTCAAAAGATGTTTTTCTTCAAAATGATCTTAAAAGAATTTCATTCATCATAGCATGTGTTGTTTATGGCTTCGGCTCAAAACATATTTTTGAAGAAGAATTTTCACAAAGTATAGATCTAACCAATTTGTGTAAAGTTCAAATTTTTCTTTTAATAACACCATTTTGTTGTGGGGTTTTTGTAGTTGAAACAATTATATGAAATTCAATTTTTATCACAAATTATGTAAAGACTTGGTTGTAAAATTCTCCCATTGTCACTTCTATTAGAAATCAATTTTGCACTCAAGAGAGGTTTGAATCTTTTTGAATAGTTTTACAAACATATGAAATAATTCATCTTTTTTAACAAAAAAGACTACTAAGGTAAATATTGGGAAATCATAAACTACTACTAAGGAATACTTCATGTCATCCATACTAGAGTTCCTCATAAGTCCAAATCAATCCATATGAACAAGCTCAAGATGTTTTGAGGTATAAAAGTATTTCATGGGTTTGAAAAATTCTTTTGTTTGTTTTTCATATTGACAAGTATCTCAAAGAAAGTTTTCTCAAAACACATTTTTAGCAATCCTCCAACTAACTCATGATAGAAAAGTTTGTTCAATAAAGCCATGTTCACGTGGCCAAATCTTCTATGCCAAGAATATCATTATCATAAGCAACAAGACATTCAAGCTTTATCAAGATAAAGCGCACATTGAAACATTTTGTGAGTAATTGATCAAAATCACAAAATATCATTTTGTCATACAAGTTCGGGCGACCGAACTTATGGTCTACATCTAAACTTCAAGTACGAACATTTTGTAAAGTTTCATAAAGATGTTTTTGGCCAAGCAAATGCTGATATTCAATCATATCTAGTTTAATCATTTTATCATGACATATAATCAATTTCAAAAACATATCAACCATGAATTCAATCTCATATCATCAATCTTACCTAATCAACTTCATAGAAGCAATTGACAAGTCATGGTTGGCAAATTTTCAAATCTTATCAAAATGGATTCTCAATTGAAACTTCGCATGTTGGCATTTAACTTCTTATTCATTATCACACAATTGACTAATGCTAAGCAAGCTATATTTCAAATCAGCACTAAGCAAAATTTGTTTAAAAAGAAGAGAGGAACCTTTACCAACATTGGTTACTCCAAGAATTCTTCCTTTCTACTTATCTCTAAAGCAAATCCTTCATTTGTGGCTTCGACCTTGATTATGAATGAGGTGTTTTCTATTACTCTTTAAGCCAACATCATTAATATATCGCTTAGTGGTGCTTGAGTTTGGATTGAAGAGTACCTGCAATGAAGGAGAGGAAGTATCTTTTGGTACTCATACTTTCTTGGGTCCGTGGGGGTTAGTAATAATTCTCTTAACTCTCTAAATGAGTTTTACACAATTCTCTATTTTTCTTTTAACATAACATTTGGTGACTTTATGTCCATGTTTTCTACAATAAGTACAACAAGTATGATGCATGGAAGTAGAAGTATCTCTAACAAAGAAGTTATTATATTTAGGAACATTGTTTACATAATTATAACCAAGACCATTTTTGACAACAAGTATGATGCATGGAAGTAGAAGTATTTCTAACAAAGAAGTTATATTTAGGAACATTGTTTAAAATTAAATATTTTTAAACATTTATTATTAATTTTGTTTAATTTTAAAAATAAATTCTATATACACAATATGTTCACGATTAAATTATTTTATTCTCTTAATTTAATAAAATTAAAATTTAAAAACATATAAATTCAACTACTAATGGTTATAAATAGTGAAAGTACTATAATAATTTATTTATAATTTATTTATTTTTCTTAAATTTTTATCTATTATAATAGAACATTCAATTTTGGTCCAAGGAAATCTTAGTTTATTTATTGACGTCTGTAAATAGATTAGTTATCTACTTTTGGTTTTCCCGTCTTCTACAACAATGTCTACAAGGCAACTATGTGCTCAGAATTTGTATAGAATGAAAACCCCGAAATTTCCAGAATTTCTAGCAAGAGCATTTTCGTTCTCCGTTTATATCGCTCATCCGTAGTTCAATTCTTCATCATGACCAGTGTTCATGGCCTTCCCTTTGCGCTTCTTCTTCAGAATTCGACGAATCTTCTTATCGGTCTTCACCACCACACGTACCTACCGAAAGAATGGAGGTGCAGAGACAAGCAGCGGATGCTCTGATAACCAAATTAGGTTCTGTTTTCGAAGAGACCACAACGGAAGCCCTCTCTGAGATCGAATCAATATCCAAGAACAACCTAGAAAGCCGCCCGGTAGTATTTGACACCGAAGCCTTCCCGTACTTGGCTGTTCCGACCGATCCCCTCTGTATATGTCAACCTCAGTAGACCCACTCAAATTTTTGAAACATTTTCTTCTTATATTTCATTTTCTTCTATTTGGAGTTTTTACCTGTTCGGCCAGTTTCTGTTCTCTGCCTTCCCGGAATTGGTTTTGCAATTGGTTTACTGGACCTTCGGAATTGATTGCATTTCAAGCAGGTAATCATTCTCTGAGAAATTTCTTGTAAGACTTCTATGTGAACTCGTGCATGAGTAAGCACACCTCCTGATGTAATCAGATCTGTATATATTCTATGGAACGGACAAAAAGGACAAAGGCAGCAGACACCCGTGACAAGTTTAGGATTCCAAAACTTCAGTAGAATCACAGATTTAAAATAGTCTAATCTTTTAACTTAATTTTTCTTTTTCGATATACTTCTAGGAAAAAATGGCGATGGCAACAGGTGAATCTTGAACCTATGTTTTACACCCAGTAAAGAAACTTGATAACCGTGTAAAAAATACATTGGAGTCACCAGTAACCGGAGAAATGTTAAAAGTAGCTAACAACAAAACACCAAATTAAATTCCAGCATCACGAGTGATATAACATCTTGCGAGATTCATAAATTTCTCATAAGAAACCAGAGATTTTCCAGCAGAAAAACAATCATTTAGTACAAAGCTCACGAGCAACACCGAGCCTTGAATTGGGCACATCGAAAAGAATCCTGTGGTTCTGTTGCTGCATATTGGCAATCACATTCAGCACAGAGTTGACATTATCAGGCGCCGCAGCCATGGCCAAGCATGTGATGCTGCCTGCCGTGCTGTGGATTAAGAAGTTGTCTTGGGGTAAAGTCACGTTCATCCCAGTGAACATGAGGCTTATGCTTGGGATTGTAATTGGCACCGCGTAGCATGTGTCGAAGCCTCCCAGCGATGACACCGTTGCATTACCCATTCTTCTTCTGAACTCATCTCTCACAGCTATGTAGGCTGGTTGGACTAGCCTGGTGAAGACGGTCCCTGCAACACAACGTGTAATTTTCTTAAAACATCAAGGAGATTTATTTTTTCCATTTTTAATTGCAATAATCCATTTTGTCTCAATATTTTTTTTCTAATGGTGTATTTAAATTATGTTTTGAATTCAAAATTTTTATTTTAAATTATGTAAAAAGCAATTGTATTTGTAAGAGAAAAATATTTAAAAATAAAATTTTGATATTTCATTTTCAAAAGAAACACATTCAAATGCTCCTAAATTTAAATGTGAGACTAAATGAAATTTAGAATTTAAATTTTTTAATTTTTAAAATTATAAAAATAAATTATTTTAAAAAAATTTAAATAAAAAATTTACATTAAATTTCTCAATGAAATTCAATTCTAATATTTAATTGTTTTTGACATTGTGTCGGTACTACTATCTGAAAAAAATAAAAAAAGGAAAAGGACAATCCAGCAATTCAAGCATTAAGACCATTTTCCTAAAAGATAAACGTTGGACCACCTCAAGTATTGTTCCCTACACCTTTGTTTTCCATGAGTTCCCTCCACCTAAGGGACAACCGAAATGTCAACGTTTATTTGCAAAAAACTGTTGAATGAAGCAGAACGTGACTATTCTTATGCAAAATTTACTGGATGCCATTTCCATATCCGTGACTTTTAACATGTGCCAACATCATCATTGCAGATTTTTTATACTTAAACATAAAAAATTTTAAGAGAAGGAAATAGGAAAGATAGATGATGGAAAAAAGAATAGTACCAGAATCAATGATTGTCCCTGCACCAGTAGTGGGATTGAATGCCAATGCACTTGGTGGGATGTTCACTACTCTTCTTCCAACCTTTATTCCAATCATGTTGACATAATAAAGGGATGATCTTCTTGGATTCTTTAGCAATCGTGTGTACTTAATATTCTTGGGTTGGCTAACAGGCCCCAGTCTTAGTGATCCAGAGAAGTTGAGAGACTTGAAGCTAGGCAAGCAGTAGGAAAATGTGGATTTGTATAGATCTTGGGTTTGAGATAAAAGGGACAATGGACCTCTACCAAGGCCCAGAAGACCCTGGGGAGGTACGGAGCTTCCGGTGACCTTCTGGATGCAGCCGAAGATGTAGCCGGGCACCGGGTCGGCAGCCAGTCTTATGGTTTCCTGAGAGAGGTTCGCGGCTATGGTGGAGCTGCCATAGGTCAAATTGAAACCACAAGTACTACCTATGCACTTTGGGTTGGGTACCTGAAAAATCATGGCCAATGCATTACTCAGTACCATTGTTAGATTTTTCTTTATTATTATTTATTTTGATTACCTATGTACCCGTAAGTTCCCAAACTGTTTCCCCCTTTATGCTCCAATTTCTATCCTAATTATTACCAAACCTTCCCCATGAAAACAAAAAGTCCCAAAACAGAAATTTATAGCCAGGGGTATCTAGGGCACCAGAAAACGATGAGAAACAGCTCATAATGATGACGATGGCTGGCACTGCAAAGGTCGTCATCTGGATCAGAACACAGAACTTTTTAATATTTATCTAATTTGGATCGAAATATTGCTCTCAGAGAGGAAAAAAGGTCCCTTAATTTTCTACGAAAGTTTTCTGCTTTGGGAGGCAAATAATGAAGAAATCTGCCATCGGATTCCAGTTGTAGGGCAACAATAATTGCGAGTAATCACTGGCAGCTCTCTGTGGGTTCGACTATTCTACTGTACATTACCACTTTTTGGTCAAATAAGAGGCTAATTTGTGTAAAAAAGAAATTAAAAAATAAGTTAAACTGTCATTTTAATATCTTAGAAAGGGTCTCAAAAAAATCCCCTCTCGATTTGTCTAGGGTCATCATAGGCTATTAATTTATTGTATATATCTACGATTTTCCTTTCTCATAATAAAAGGTATATATATGCTAGGAATAAAGAATCATTCTGTATTTCCCTTTTGGATCTGAGACATAATACACTCACTTTTCAAAAAACAATTAAAAATGAACGTAATGTACCCTTACTTCATCCTTTAATCCCTTCACGAATTTGGAATTATTATTATTATTATTATTATTTCATTTGAACTTTTTGATGGAATTTGGATCCATTAATGATTGTATATCCCATTTTAGACTTCAAACTTGAGAAATATTTTCCCATTTTAGACTTCAAACTTGAGAAATATTTTCAGATTTACAAACTGCATAGAGTGCCGAGATGAGACGTGCAATGATCAAAACTATCATAAATTGGCAAATGTAGGAATTGAACTTGAATCAGGAAGCGAATAAAGCTCTACCTGCTGGCACTGAGCAGCACCACAACCAACATTCTTGAACGTCGAGGATTTTGAAGATTCAAAAACGGTTGAAGAACAACCAACGCAGTCAGTACATGGCACCCAAGCGGCATCATTGCTAGTATCCACAGTCATGAGCAAGGTTTGAGCCGGAGTCCCAACTTTCACTCTCACAAGGTAAGTTGGGCTCTGAAGAATCTGCCTTCCGGAGGCGATAGGCACGATGGACCTACCGGCGACGACGCTTGACAAGAAAAGTAGCCTAGCTTCGTCCTTCGCCTGCATTTGGAGTACACTTTCTTCCCATGAGAGAGACGTTGATGGCCTAAAGGGGGAGCATTGGCTGTAGACGTGGTACACTTGGAGGGTTGAACCACTATCTGGGGAGCTACATTTGGGGTTAGTGAGGCCTTGGGCTGTTGAAAAGTGTACAAGGGCTAGTGAGAGGAGGAGGAGGATTGGTAAGGGAAGGAGGAAGGAGGTCTTCATGGCTTGATCTTTAGTTGTGCGACATTAGAGTTTGTCGGTGTCCATTTATAGTCGCCAATAGGGGGGAAGTGGGCATATGGGCGGGATGGGGGTGGCGCGTTCTGTCGGGTCCAGAGTCAGACCTCGCCATTCATATGTAAAAGTGGTGCTATTTTGCGTATTTTTCTGGCATATAGACAAAATACATCTTCGCATGATATTTAGAATAGAATTCATCCCCATATTCAATATAAAATTTTTATTTTGAAAAATAATTTTTTGAGAAGCTCAAAAGAACGATTTTTAAACAGCAGTCTGATGTAAATCAAATACACCCACTATTATGTCAAATAACTTTTTATTTTTCTCTACTTTTCTTTTTTATTTTTAGATCCCTCATTTTCCTTTAAAATATCAAAGACTGACTCCACTATTATAAAAAAATTAAAATACTTTTCACTCTGAGCAGAATCCAAATATGGCAATTTGCAATTTCTACTGGGGTCTAGAAGGAAGTTACTTTTGTACATGTAATGAAAATATTGCAATTGTTCAAATTATATAACAAATATAGACATAGAAATATATGAGATATCTGAAATCCAAGACTAATTATTAATTCATGTGGATGGTTTCCTATTTTATCCAGCGAAATGATGAAACTTTTTTGTTTCTTTTTTTTTTTTATGAATATGAAATGATGAAGTTCATCACCGCTTTGACTACAGAATATGGAAGTGGACCAGAGTGCACGGGAAAAGCAAAGTGCAAATCGGTAACAGACTGTATTCCATTTACTTTTGTATGATAGTGCAAACATCTCATGCCCGTCTCCCATGCCACAGAAGTGATATTATTTTTTATGGAGATGCAAATTTGTCCATTTTTACTTGACTTATGTCGACAAAAATATTCAGGAATATGAGAAATAGACGTTGATTAAAGAACAAATTTTGAGCTTTAAATATGACCAAGAATGTTAAGCTTGCATATCTCAGGACATACTTAATTCATTGAATATTTAGCAATTAATTCCTGTAAGTTAAGCTTGCATATCTCAAGACATAATTAATTCATTGAATATTTAGCAGTTAATTCCAGCAAATATTCCATTTCTTTTGTCTGTTAGGGCAAAAGGACATCTTGTCTGCGTCTCCCAGGAAAGTATGGCACAGATCATATATTTTAAAGCAGTTTCGCATTTCATAGGCTTCGAATAATCTGATTTCTTTTCTTCTCTTATCAAAATCTTTAATTTTGTTATAAAATTTAAAATTTATATTTCTAAATTACTTTCACTATAAATATAATTATTTATTATTTATTATATTATCAGAATTAATTAAAAATATAATAAAAAATATATTTTTTATTTTCTTTTTTAATATATAATAAAAAATAAAAGGCCTTATATTCTGAAATGGGAGAAGCATTATCATTGAATCAGAACATGTGATATGTACAATTATATATGCAGCACAATTTTGAAAATAAGCAGCGGGAAAAGCTGAAAAATAAAACAAAGTTACATAATTTACGCATGTTATTATCCAGGACGGTGACTTCCAGTTTGGTGCATATTAACTTAACATGCTGCTGGAAATGTCAACTCTGTCCTAATTTTTTATTTTACGATTGGTTAGGCATATTCAATGTCGGAAATTACTCTTTAACATATTTGATAATTTCTTAAAATTAGGTAGATGCCATTTTCAATAGTGGGGGAATCCATAATCAAAAGACTTGGAATTTGAGCTTTTAGAAGTTGGGCTTGAGCCTAGTTTCCCATTCCCAAATGATTGTGACATGTTTACAAATTTGAGATTAGTTACAAAACTATCAATAGTTGGATTAGAAAATTTTTAAAGGAGTTGTTATATACATTTTTCAATTTGACTATATACAATTTAAAAAGATTTCATTTTAAATTGTTTATTCTTTAAACACTTTCACTTTCTCTTAAAGTCCTTAGATACTAAACTTCATGTATAAAAAAAAAAACTACTTTGAATTTGTAATAAAGGAGTTAAGTTATTCGAACTGAATCTAATTTTTTATATTTGTGCATTAAAAATTCATAAAAATCTACCTTAAAACAGGTGAAAATAAGGAGTTGAAAAATATGTTACGTGTTCCGTGGAACACAATGGAACACTTTCACTTTTAAAAAGATTTAAAAAGATTTCATTTTAAATTGTTTATTCTTTAAACACTTTCACTTCTCTTAAAGTCCTTAGATACTAAACTTCATGTATAAAAAAAAAACTACTTTGAATTTGTAATAAAGGAGTTAAGTTATTCGAACTGAATCTAATTTTTTATATTTGTGCATTAAAAATTCATAAAAATCTACCTTAAAACAGGTGAAAATAAGGAGTTGAAAAATATGTTACGTGTTCCGTGGAACACAATGGAACACGCCGCAAGCTTCTTCCACAAAGGGAGGAAGTTTTCATATATTTTTGCCAAAGCAGTGGAAATGTTTTATATCTTCCGCCCTTCTGGGTGGAAGTCACCATGAACGAAAAAAATAAAAAGAAAGAAAACAGTCATGCAAGTTCTCCACTTGCGGGTAACAATATGCATGTAATTTCCACCAAAGATGGCAAAATTGCATGCATGATCTGGCGCAATTTGCACACAAGTTTTGTCTAGCTTAGTGAAAATTGCATGATATTTCATTTGTTTAAAAATTTTCTAAATCTTCAAGGTTTTTTTTATATAGTTTTTATGTTATATCCAACTCATTTGGTGTGAGTTCATCACTCATTATGTTCTATAACATCTTAAAATTCAAAATCTCAAAAATTAAATGTATTTTAAGAGAATTTTATGAGAGAGAAAGTGAGTTCTTGAAAATGGAATGTATATGCACTATAAAAAAATTATATATAGTAATGGTGATTATTAATAGTTGTTGTTCGTTCTTCTGCAGTAGTTGGTATCAGAGCCACACCCACAGTTCACATATCATTTAGACATATTCATGCATATTATGCACAGCTAAGTTAGTCAGTGTGTGTCCTGAGGAAGGTCGTGAATTGCTTAGGTTCTCTCTCTTCTATGCCATACCCAGTGTGTTTCTTGCGTTCTGTGATGATTAGTAACCCTGCTCAACTTCTTGGATCAGTATGACCCGTGTTCCCATATAACACCCTCAGAAAACCATACATAAGTTGAGTACTTGAACACGTCACGAGAACTCAGAATCCACAGATCATTCTAAGTGCTTGTTAGAACAGAACCAAAACATTGGAAAAGGAGCTTGCCAGGCCATACAGAGAAGGTGCCGTTTTGAGCTCAGACTTGTGTCAGGTTCTTGATCCTAACATTTCCTTAGAGGTTTTCAACTGTTATCTTATTTGGCTTAATATCGAGAACACGCAATTCCCCTCCATTCCCCAAGATACATACTTTTACATAACATATCATGTCTACTTCTTCATCTAGCATTGTTGCATTAAATTCTCCTGTTAAATCTCAATCGTCTCATTTATCTAATGTGTATGAATTAGATTATGTTTCAGAAAATGATAAATATCCACTGTCTGCATATCCTATAGTTAATCCATATAGTGTTTATCAAAAAACCAAAAACAGTGTTGGTGTTAGTCTTAAAAAATATTTGGAAAATCTCAGTTTCATTCCCATTCCAAAGATTTTGTCCAAGCCTCCCACTTTTCTACCCATAAACTTCCTGCTTCTTCTCATGAGCAATATGTCACCCTTGAAATCCCTTCTGAATTCCCTGTCAATTGGATCAAAGAGGGCTATTCACATATTCACTTTGGAGCAGTAAGATTGGCTTTGACACTTCATGCAAAGAAAGGATTACCTATGGTTTCATGGATTGCTTTGTTAGATTCAAGGTTTCAAAAATATGAACATGCAGTAATAGGGACAGTCCAGACTACTCTTAATTCTGGTACCATCTTCATTACCCTCTTCCCTAATTTCACCATGCATCTTGAAGATCCTTCTTTACCCAAGTCTTCAAAGTCCAGATCCAGATCTCTGGACCAGAACTTGAAAACACGTACCTTGCCACACTCCACCACCAAATGGCTTACAGAATCCAAAATCATGCCTTAGATCTGCCGTTGCCATCTCAACTACAAAACGGTGAATCTATCTTCCTCTCAGTTGACTCACCAAACACCCCTCATTGTACTTTTGTTCCCAGACAAGTAACCAAAGAACAATTACAAGCCTTGTTGCATACCTCATGGACCACCAGTTATGAAAAACATCAGGTCACCCCTGCAAAACCAATCCAAAACACTGAACCCACTTTTACCACCAAAAACGATGGTACTGTTGAGATCCGTTTTTCTGGAAGAAAAGAAGTTTCATCAGTCTTCCCTACAGAATTCTCAGTTATGGATGGGGATAAATGGAGCTCTCTGAATATTCCCATTGCAAAGTTTGCCGCGGATGGACGTCCGGTGTTACAGGATAAAACCCAGACAGGTCATTTTTGGCATGATGTCTGTTCATGTCCAGACTGTCTTGCTGAATTCACTGTTGAGGACCAGGTTCTTCCTAAAAGATCTACTCAGAAATTCTTGCGGCAGAAGTATGAGAAACAAGATCCAACTATTGGACTCCTTGGCGAACCATCTGGAAAAGATTTTGAGTACTACGTCACCTATGGATCTTAGCCAGGACCAACAGATCTGAGTTTCATGATGGAACCACAAGATCCACCTGCACCATCTTCAAGAAACATTCAGTTCCCACCTTTGCACACTTTCCAAAAAGACCAAACTACTCATGCTTGGAAGGTCAAACCTCCAAAAGCCCTTGACGTGAAAGGACAGCCAAAACCAGTTTCAGCTGCAGAAGCAGTTCTCAATTGGCAAACGGATAATGCTGTGGCCCAAAATACAGCACTCAAACAGATCCTGTCCAATCAAGAGTCTCTCAAGGCCTAGGCCCAACATCAAACCTCCCAAACAACATTTTTGGCCCAAACTATTTCTGAGGTACGCTCTAAGGTTGAAACCTTACACCAGCAGCTTTCATTTCTAGTCCAATATACAACTGAATGGTCACCCAAAATGACTAAGCTACTTTCCGAGAAAGAATCCCTACAACATCAGCTTAGATCTCTTGAAACCCAACACCAATCTCTCATTCAACAGTCACAAACCAGTATCTTCACCACTCCTGCCTATTTTCCACAACTCCCTACCTCGCCACCATCACTCACCTCTCAGACATTTTGGCCTCCTCCAAGTTCAACCTATTCACCATCATTAGCCTTATGGAAAGATTCCCCACATCATAAGAAACGCAGCCCAAAGCAGCCAGTTGAACCTCAGCCGCCCAAACACTCACCAAAACCATCATCTTCCCAACCTACCACCTTACCACTATCTGAACCATCAGATCCTATTACAGGAGCTTCCTCAACACCACCTCAGTCAATCATGACCTTCACAGATCCGAACCCAATATCCTATCTTCTTAAACAAGTCATAACCCCACCATCACAAATCCTTCCCATCATCCCTACTTCCTCGGATACTGACCCATAAACCTCTTCTGTTGAGTCTATTGATCCATTAGACTCCCCTGACCATATATATATGATGGGGCCCGAACCAATTATCGAACCAGTGGAAACACCCATGGAGGATGAAACCTCCAGAACCTCTTCAAACTGTAAAGACAATTGTCAAAACAGAACACCACTGCAAGTTCACACTTGTTGATATTCCCCCATCCAAATGGAGACAACGATTCAAGTCACTATATGCTTGGATAGTAACTGACATGCAGCAGTATCCAATGGATGAAGTAGTAAAAAGATTTGTGGCCAGACTTGAAGGAAGTCTCAGAGATTTTTGGAACTCTCTTGGAGAATATAGACAGCTCCAGTTCCTCCAAATCAACAGTGCAGAAGAAATTATACTAATTCTCAGAAGGCATTTCTGGGAGAAGTCATTCATGACATTACAAACGCTCGTACTGAGTTCCTGAAGATGAAATGCTATTCTGTCCAGCTTAAGGATCTAGAGAAGCACTATGACCGTATGTGCAAAAGATTCTACATCATCAACCAGATCGATGACATCAGCCTAAAACAAGCCTTTGTAAACTCTGTTCCCGAAGAATTAGCTGATGAGACCATGAGACAAGTTCGATCGCAAAATGGTGATTGGCAGCAACTCACAATTGGACAACTCTGGCAATTGATGCAGCAAGCACTTGAAAAACTATTTGTCCAAACCAGATTCTGGCAGAAATACCAAACCAGTACCAAGTTACTTGGCCCTGCTTGTTCAGAAAAGTATTTTTCAATCAAATGCAAGGATGATAAGAAATGCGATTGCTCCACCAAAAAGAAATCCCATTATCAGAAGCACAGTTCAGAACATTCCAAACCCATAAAATTCTGCTCATTCAGAAAGAAGTGGAAATTCTTACGGAAGAAAGGTCACAAAGGAAACAATAAGTTTGACCGTTGTTACATCTGTAACCAAAAGGGACATTTTGCCAAGAATTGCCCAAAGAAATCCAAAAGACACCAGTTCATGAATCAAATTTCCCCTCACATTGATCCAGGAGACACTTCAGACATTGAATCACTCTTTGACCTCTTGGAAGAACCAACGTCAGATTCTCTCCTAGCCATTGCCTACACTGATGATGAGTCCTCAGGTGAACAATCAGATTCTGAAATCCCTGAACCAATTTATATGTTTGAATCATTCATGAGCATGACTCCTAGACCATACCCCCTCTTATGTGCTACAATCATTCCTGAACATACATCACTTGGAATTCCAGTAGTTGCATTACTAGATACAGGAGTCGCATGCACTGTCATGAACCCTAAAATTCTTCCCCCACATTTTTGGACTCCATGCATCAAGACTTTTAGGGCAGCCAATGGTAGTGATTTCATCATCGATAAGATTAGTAAGCCTGTGCATATACAGCTTCTACCTAATCTCACAATCCAGCACCAAATCCTAGGATCAGCACTTCCACAGAAATATTTAATCATAGGGTTTGATATCTTGTGACAGATACCGCAGTTGTCTTATACCCCTTCCGGTATTTTGTACAAAGGCCACTTAGTGCCTTGGGCACTTTCCCAAAATTTCTTTCAACTCTCTCCAGATATATCCGACCTCTTTGACTCTGTTCGATCAAAAATTGTTAAGTTTTCTTGTGCTCAGTCTCATTCTGATTTCTTACTTAAATGTCCAAATCCTATCTGGAAGAATACAGACTTTTACATTCAACCTCCATTTAAGACAGATTATGAGAGTACTCCACAGAAAGCTAGTCATAGTGGAATGTCCCTTGACCACTATCGGTTAGCCACAGAAGAAATACAGCAACTCCTCTCTGAAAATCTAATTGAGCCCACATCTTCTTCATGGGCCTCAGAAGCCTTTTATGTGAACAAGAGAGCAGCAGAACAAATTAGAGGGAAAATGAGATTAGTGATCAATTATCAGACTATGAATAAAGTTCTGTTAGATGACAAGTTTCCTCTACCCAGGCAGAATACATTGTTCCAATATCTTGCGAATGCAAAATGGTTTTCAAAATTTGATTTAAAAGCAGGATTTTGGCAACTTGGAATTGCTCCAGAAGACAGATTCAAAACTGCATTCTGTATTCCAAATCACCATTTCCAATGGACTGTCATGCCATTCGGTTTAAAAGTTTCTCCTTCTTATTTTCAAAAGGCTATGACAAAAATTTTCCAAGATTTGTTTCCCAACATTTTGATTTACATTGATGATATTCTTCTCTTCTCAATAGATATTGATTCCCATCTCAAACTCATTAAGCAGTTTCACAAAATTGCCCAATCTTATGGAATCATGCTTTCAGAAAAGAAAATGATTTTGGGAAAACAAGAAATTGATTTTCTAGGCATGAAACTGTTCAACGAGAGTTATGTCCCGCAACCTCACATTGCTCATAGGTTACAAGAATTCCCCAATGAAATTCTCAGCACTCAGCAATTGCAGCAGTTTCTTGGAATTGTGAATTATATTCATAATTTCATCCACCGAGTCGCTCAACCCAGAGCTCTACTCTCAGCCAGACTCAAGAAGTCCCTTCCTCAGTGGACAACTCAACATACTGCAGCAGTCAGACAATTGAAGTCTTTAGCATCCAAAGTCTCACCCTTGCAGATTCCTGCTGATGGACTTCGCATCCTACAGACAGATGTTTCGGATGAATTTTGGGGCGCAATCCTACTTGAAGAAATTGATGGCCAGCGCCGCATTTATGGATATCAAAGTGGACAGTTCAAAGATTCAGAAAAACATTATCACTCCACTTTCAAAGAGATTCTTGCAGTCAAAAGAGGAATTGAGAAATTTGAATTCTTTCTGGTCAGCCACAATTTCCAGATTGAAATAGATATGTCCTCCTTCCCCAGGATGATTCAGTTCAAACAGAAAACTATCCCAGATGCCCAGCTCTTACGTTGGCAGCAATGGTTTTCTCAATACACTTTCACGGTAAAACATATCCCTGGTAAGGCTAACATCTTAGCAGATTACCTGAGCAGAAATCCTCCTCCTACTAAACCTACCCCATCTCATACACTCATCCCTTGCCTTGCACCATTCAACCTCTCACACCTTCCTCCTGAAGTCATTGAAACAATTATGGACTATACCTTGCCTCTCAGAACTTCCTTGAACTACAGATTGTTTCACAGACTCCTTTTGCAACACCACGGTACATCAATCTTTCGTGGTATTCACAATCACCCTGATCACCCATACCACACCATCTTCATCTATGTGAATTATGGCATCTTCAAAAGCTCGCTTACTGTTATTTTTGGTACTTATTGGAAGCCCATAAGATCGCCTTTGTGTTTAACTATTCAAGCCTGTTTTCTTACATCTGGAGCTATGACCAAGGTCATAACACACGCCATACCAATCAAGAATGTTCAAGTTGTTAAAATGGTTTCTTGACCCATCCGGTTGGTTTAGATTTCTGTGCACGCGGTCCAACACATATGTGATTATCAGCTTGCAGCGGCCCATACTTAATTTACACATCCAGGCAGGCCCAGAACGATTGTCACCCAAATTATATCATTTCCCACATGAAGAAGTCTTGGGTTGGTACAGGTTCAATATTGCAAATCCTAAGGCCCAAAGGAATCATCCAGATACCAGGATCGATATTCTGACTCAGATGGCTATCAAGAATGGAGTCACATCTTTGATTGACGGCCACACTTAGGGGTGTTCATATAGTCGGTTTGGAGAAAAATCGGGTTTACTATTTGGAGAAAAATTGATTTTTTGAATTTTTTTCTATTACCCTAACCAAACCTAATAATCATTCAAACCGAATTTTCTCCAAACCGAATTATTTCGGTTTGGAGAAAACCGAATTATATGAAATATATATTAAAATTTTAAAATGATAATAAATAAAAAATCTCCAATTGACGATGGAACCAGCTTTACTGCCCCCATATATTGAAAGTGGTTGTTGTTTTAATTGAATAGCACTGGTAGGGTTGTTGTGTGAGTTTTTCATTCAACTATCGACATGATTCTTCAATGTACTAGTGCCATGTTTGTAAGAACTTGCAGAATATTCAAACTTACAATAGTTACAAGAAGCTTTTACTTCTCCGGCGTCATTTGTATACTTTGTGAAATGATCCCATATTTTAGACCGAGGCTTCATTGGTTTTCTTTGCTTTTGTGTGCCAGAATTGGAAGAATTAGATTCCTATTGGCTTGGTGGAATACTTGTATAATTTCCTTCATTCATTTCAAAACTATATGCTTGATCTGTCATCCTTCAAGAAAAAAGGATACTAATTAACCTAAACCAATCTAAATAATTAAAAAAATGCAGAAAAGAAAAGAATATTCATAAAACAAAATGAAAAGGAATTCCTGAGATTTGAAACTAATTTTTTTCAAAACTAATAGAGATGTATCCTTCCCTTCAAGTATATGAAAAATGAAAAGGAACAAATTTCTAATCTATGTGCATTGGCATTATCTTCTATAGAAAAAATAAACAAAAATGGAGGGGGGAGCGGGTTGAGACTTGAGAGAGCTAAAGGGTGGTACTATAATGCTTTCATTTGTGGACCAACATGATGGTCTTTGATGTTGGAACCACTCTTAGAGGTAGGTGATCACTATTTGTCATGGGAAACTACATTGGTGCCTAAAGCTAACATTATTCTCAGCAATGATCTATGACATGGGCTATTGTATCTCGTTTACTTCAAATAAGTTCAATAATTTTAACTCATGTAGTTGACATGGCCTATTTCGTAAATTGAGAGCTTAGACAAAGAAAAAAGAAGTTTAGAGAAGCAAGCAAATGATCAATGAGTTCAAGTACTTGTTTGACAAGCTAGCATTATACATGCTATATATGCTCAGAAAAGGAGATCATTTGTTATATAATTAATTCCACTTTATGGCTTCATCTGTCTATCAAATAAATCAACAGCTATATAGGAAGGAATCACACGAGTTTACGTACAAAGCAAGTACAAGCATCTACGCATCTTCGGAGCCGAATCCCAGAACACTGGTGTTCCTTGCTGGGATTAATGAATATTTGAACCTTAAAATCATGTGTCAAATACTCATGCAAAAGCAAAATTTTGATCGTCAATTAGTCGGATCAGCTGCAGATTTGCTATTGAAAGCAAGAGGAATGCGTCGTCTATGGAAAAACCGGAGCTCTTTCATAAATGAATCAAGTCGAATACCAAAACAAAAATTATTTTTGCAGCGTGCTATATATGGAACCTCGCTTATATTCATCAAGCCAAAACAATAATGGAAAAAAAATCTATTAAATGAGTCTTCAATATATCATAAAAAAATATATTAAATGAAAAACAATATATTAAATGAAAAAAAATCATTTTTTCTAAAAAAAAAGAACTTTTCAACTCACGTTGTGAAAATTAGACCTCATAGAAAATAAAAAGAAGTAGAGAAAGGTTCTCCGTTTGAGTTAGGTTGTATATAAGTTGTGGTAAAATGTCTGCAGCATTAAAATGTCTATGAATTTTCTATTAAATGTCTGCTAAATTGGTTTCCCTGTTGTATAAATAAGCAGAGATTCAACCCCATTTTCACCTTCAAAAATAGAGAAAATTCATAGAAGACAGAGAGATGGCATCCAGCAGATCAGTCATCAGTTTTCATGAGAAGCAGCATTCTCTCATTGCTCAATCCCAGAGATTTGCACATAGAAAAAAGGTTGGTGAGTTACCTGTGAAATTGGCCTTGTATGCTATTTGAGTGCTTCCTCAAGATTTGCACAGAGATGAAACGTAGGCAGCTTGTATGCTATTTGAGTGTTTCCTCAAAATTTGCACAGAGACAAGAGTTTGCGGCGGCAGAGAAGACGCAAGAGGCAAGACGGCAGAGAAAAAAATAATTTGCTGTTATTAGGTTAAGCCCTTAAGGGCAATTTTTTTTTAAAATATCGGTTTCGGTTCGGGTTTGGGCTGAAGAGTCTTCAACCCGAACCCGAACCGAATTATTATTTTGGATAATACAACCCGAACCGAACCCGAAATTATATCCCTAATATCCAAATCGAAAACTGAATTATAATTCGGTTAGGTTTGGTGTGTAATTTTTCTCCAAATTATGCACACCCCTAGCCACACTCTCCCTTTCTCTCTAATAGAGATTCCCCTCTATCCAGACTGGCCCACACATCCCTAGTTTGCAGAAATTCTGATCTACACTGAAGCGCATCCATCCAACATTGACTACGACAGCCATGGACAGCGCATACACCACTATCCGGAGCCCACATCCTCAGATGATGAAGATTTCAATTATGATGAGCCCTGGATGCCCCACAATAATTCAGACTACGACAGTAGTGCTGAAGACCACTGAAGAAAGTTATTCTCAAGGACAGCCCACGTGAAGCTTTTACTTTATTGCTTTCAGCTTTGTCAAAAGTAACTTTAGCTTTATTACTTTGTTTGCTTAGTGCTTGTACGATAGCATCTTCCTTTACTTCGTGTGTAAGATTGCTTGCTTATAAAACCTCAAGCTCTTAGCCATTCTCGGCAGACGGAGTTTTAGAGGTAGTTGTAGTTTGAAGTTTGAATGAGAAGCATATAAGTTTGTATACTCACCAGTTTTCCGTTCTAGTTTTCTCGAGTTACATGATTCTTTGAATTTAAGTATATCGAGATAGTGATTTATCGCCATATACGACCAAATTAATAGCCCACATGTATACCATGGGGTACCTCAGTACTTGAATGATTTGAGTTATGTGATAATGTGGTTAGATAGTTAGTTATGTGATAATGTGGTTAGATAGTTAGTTAGATAGTTAGTTGGTATCAGAGCCATTCTGCCCGGGAAAAGGCCTTGTCCAGGGAGAGGCAATCATTTCCCTTAAGTCCTCCACGGTCCACTACGCTCCACTGTGCTGGTGTTTTTCCCCGAGCGAATCCCATATTGCATGACCCAGTATCGAACCCGCGACCTGCGGAACAACCTAGGGCTCTGATACCAATTTTGCCCGGGAAAAGACCTTGTCCAGGGAGAGGCAATCATTTCCCTTAAGTCCTCCACGGCCAAAAGTAAAAGCTTCACGCGGGCTGTCCTTGAGAATAACTTTCTTCAGTGGTCTTCAGCACTACTGTCGTAGTCTGAATTATTGTGGGGCATCTAGGGCTCATCATTTTGAAATCTTCATCATCTGGCATAGGGTTTTGTAGACTACATACTACTTTTCATGTACATAACCAGGTTGTTTGCATTCTATCTCGAAGATTGTCTCTCCCTCTTCCATATTTTCTATTCTTGACTACTAGCAAATTGAGGATGTTTTCAAGGTGATCGAGTATGGAGTGTGTCGTCGTCGATCTAAGACTTTCTTATCCTATAACAAGAGTTGTATCTATCGTACTAGTAAATAAGGTGAATAATGCCAAAGGAAGCCATCGCATTTGGCAAAGGGGTTTGGCCCTCAACCCAAAGGTTGAGGGTTCAAATCCCACCGGAGGCATCAAAGTCTCCCCAGGTATATGCGAGCTGGTAGAACAATCAAGGTACTTTCGCTGCAGCGGTAGGGTGGGGGTTGACTCTTGTTGGGAACTTAGGAGCTATATTTGATGGAGATATAATGGAATAATCAGTTTGGAGCGAGTCCCTTGTGCGTAGTAGTGTACATGGGGCATTAGGAACTTGGGACCCAATTCGTGCACATCCTCGATTTACATACTCCATAGCTTAGGGGTAAGGTTACGAGGTCCAAGGTTAGGGGTAAGGTTATGGATAGTTTTTTGAATAATCAAGAAGTTATTTTATCAAAAAATAAAATAAAAAAATAAGGTGAATAACTTCTTGAAGGAAGGCAAACCAATTCGTTGCTGGTGATTGATCGAGGCTTTAGATAAGATTTCAGTTTATTATATAATGTTTGTTTAATGATATTGTTTTCTATTTTGTTCTAACAAGTTGTTTTGTAATTGAACTATTTGCTTCGCTAACTTCAATATTATTTGATAATGGTTACTATTAGTGTCCTGTTAAATAGAATAGTGCGTGTTAAATAGAATAATATTGTTTGTCCTCACTTTTCGATTTTTTAAGAGTCTTTAAAAAGTTATTAGTAATAATCGGTAATAGTTTGTGATGGCAAGTTCATCTAGTACTGTCATTAAACTCTAAATCAACAAGATAGATCTGCTAGACAAATTCTAGCCCAGGTAGAATCTCAAGCAATAGTTGATCAAGTAAAAAATATAGCTGTCAACAAGGGGTTTATTGCCAGTAATTCATATTGACAAGCTTGTACTAACCAAAAAAAATCCAAAATAGATGAAATTGCCGCTTGGAAGAAATGAGATGAGTTTGGTAGAGGCGTAATTTTGTCAGCTTTGACATGTCCTCTTTGATGTCTATTGTTCCGATACTCTTTTACAATAAAGAGGTTGTGGGAAGATATGGATAGGAAATATAATATCAATGACTAAGGTTTTGAGAGCTATTATGTCTCCAAATTTTTTTAATTTCAGATGGTTGAGGGCAAGTTTGTGATTGAACATTCTTATGAGTTGCAGTTAATCATTCATTCACTCTCTCAATCGAATATGAACCTTCCTAGGACGTTTCAAGTAATATCAATCATAATGAAATTTTCTAATTCTTGGGAGGACTTTGGTATGTCCTTGAAACACAAGAAATGGATTATTTCTCTATAAGATCTGATGTTGTCTATATCCATTAAAGAGCAGTATAGGAATGAGACTCATATTGCATCTGTGGAGTCTAAAGTCCATGTGCTGATAGTTGGAAAGAAAAATTAGAAAAATGTGGAGGTTAATTCTAATTCTAAAAATATAAACAATACAGAAGGCAAGGCCAAAAATAAACTAAAAGCAAACAAACCACTGGAATTGAAGTTAGGTTGTTTTCATTGAGTCAAGGATTGTCTGTCCATCAAAGAAGTATAAATCAAAACAAGGATCCAATTTCGAGGCAAAAGTCAACATTGTGGTAGAGGACACTACTTAAATGGAAGTTGATTTGAGTACACACCTTGCTAAGGTTTGTAACATTGCAGATGGGAAACACTACCACTAATGTTGATGAAAAGTATGTTTGTATCAACCTTAAAGTCCTCCCTGTTTATGAGCCACTGAAAAGTATGTTCGTATCAACCCTGAAGTCCTTCCTGTTTATGAGCCACTGGAGCAAATGTGCAAATTTGTTCTAATAAATCACTATTTAAGTCTTATCAATCAACTAGAGGAACACCAGTAAGAATGGGGAAATCTAGTGCAACCAATGTGCTACGAAAAGTTTCCTTTTGGGCGCATTCTTTCACTCCAAAGCATGCATCATGTTCCAGCAGTTCGTAAAAATAATCTTAGTGGTTTATATTTAGTTAGGGAGGGTTACGAGTTTACTTTCAAGTGTAATAAAGTAGTGCCTATGCACTACCATACTTTTGTTGGCAAAGACTATTGTTAGATGACTAAATTAAATTAAGAATTGAATCTTTGTTTTTTGATTTGAATAAAGGTTCTTTTTTTGAGAATTTTATTTATCGTGTAGTGCATGCTATTGAATCCACTGATATTTGGCGTAATAGATTTGGTCATTTAAATTTGATTTTGTCGAAATAATGATAAATTTAAATTTGATCCCTAAACATGTTATTGATAAGAAAAGCAAGTGTCAAGTGTGTGTGGAAGCTAAAACAGCTAGGAGTCCCTTCAATTTTATTGAAAGGGATTCGAAAATATTTGGTTTAGTTCACACACATATTTGTGAGTTCAACGGTTTGTTGATTAGGGATCACAAGCAATATTTTGTTACCTTTACTCATAATTGCAATAGATATTCTTATGTTTATTTGCTTAAACATAAAGATGAAGCACTTGATAAGTTTCTCAAATTTAAAAATAAAGTTGAAGCTCAAACTAGCAAGAAACTTAAGATCTGATTGAGATGGAGAGTATATCTCTAATCCATTTATTGAATATTGACAAATTAATGTGTTCGCCCTAAGGAAAGATTTTGTAGCTTTGATTAGTGATAAATATTGATGAGGTATAACTTGTATATTAATTATGTCATAGGTTTTATGGTTAAAGAAGCTAAGTGATCTCATTGCCTTGGAGCAAAAATGAAAAGGACATCTCAAATGAGATTAAGCACTTCAAGTTTGAAGAGGATGTCAAGTGATTGAAGGCATAAAAGATCTAATAGTGTAGCATGCTACGTATTTTATACTAATATCTTTGTAAATCATACATCTTTTGCATTTGGAATCTACGCATTGTATGTTGAAAAACAAACTATTTTAATCTAGTCTAAACGTTGTAGATGAACTTAAAAGTTTTTCATGATTCTTTGAAAAACAAAGTGTTTGTTAATGACTTATAGTTCAAAAGTTTTAAAATGACTTATCTTTTAGTCCAAAATGATTTCAAACTTGTTGTAGTTAAATTTCAAATTATTTGAAAAGTTTGAAAAAGTTTGGGTTCCAATTTGGACGTCCGACCTAAAACCTGGTCGCTGAATTTTTAGAGAAATTCAAACAACCGATTTGGATGTAGACGTCCAAATTGAACGACTGGATTATTCAGGTGACCAATTCTGCAGATCGAATTTTCCTTGGTATCCTAGTAAACAAAAAAGTTCGGCTGACCAACTTAGAAGTAGTAAGGCCAATTCGGTCAACTGAATGGCATTGTTACTAGTCTTTTTTTCGAACGTTGTATTTCAATTTATGTGTTAGCCCTGAGGGAAAATCATATTGTTTTTGAGTTATAACAAACATTGATCATTGCCTAGTCCTAAGAAAATATGGTTGATTACTTTGATATGTACTAATGTGATTGATTATTATGTGATAGGATTGTTACATTGAGAACTAAACAAGTCTCATTGCCTTAAAGCTACAATGCAAGAGCAACTCAAATATGTCAAGGAGGTAGAATAGTTAGTTCAAGGTGATTAAAGGCTTTGAAGACCTTAGTGTAGGTTTACTATGCATTATAGGTAATATTTGAAAACTTGCATACTTTTGTCTTTGGAATCTAAAAGTTTTTCAAAAGAGCTTCGAGCTTGTTTTTAGATCTCAAGTGTTCTATCTTACAAATGTTTTTACCAAGTTCTCAATAATGACATTTGAATTAAAAGACTTTTAAATGATCTATCTCATAGTTCAAAAGTATTTTTAAACTTACTAAGGTTGATTTCAAGTCATTCTCAACTAAGTTTATAAAATCATCATGAAAGTTGAATTTCTAGAGAAATTCGGATGACCAATTCAGATGATGGTGTCCAAATTCGGTTGACCGAACTTGTGCTTCAGTTCCAGAGAAATTCAAATGCCCAATTCGGATAAGGGTGTCCAAATTCGGTCGACCGAATTTGTGCTACAATGGAAATTCTAAAGAAATTCAGACAATAATTTCAGACACAGGAGTCCAAATTCGGTCAATAGAATCAACTGCCTCGGAAAAGGATCCTTGTCAGGGGAGGCCTAGATTACCCTTTTCATCCATGGTCCACCATGCTTCTGCTAGCGTGTTTTTTACGGTGGACTACTCCCATATTGCATGACTGTGAGTCGAACCAGGTCTTCTTGTTCAGAAAATAGGGATTCAAGGTCATTGTCCTCATAAACAGGGCTAACCTGTTAGCTGCATTGAAGGTATTAGGAGATGGTTTGGACATCTCATAACCCATGGTTCCAAAAGCAGAGTATTGTGTTTTGGACGGAGGTTGGAACGGATTTGTAAAAGGAGGAAAAAAGCTAGAAAAGGCATAAACTTTAAATTTTGAAGTATTTTTTCAGCTTTGAAGATTCTTAACTCTTCCCATTCGCCATCTAGCAAAAAAGTGCTCTTTTATCTTGTGCTCAAAAGTTCCTTAGACAAAAGGTGAAGGTGTGCTCATTTGTCATTATCTACCAATTTGTTGGTAAATTTCTTGTCTCAAACTTCATTTACTTGTTTTTTTCAAGGTTATCATGTTGATATAAAACCCTTGTGTTAGAGTGAAACTTGATTATTTGCATTTGAGAAGAGGTTGTGGTGTAAAACCCTTAAAAGGTGAGCCTCTATTGTAGAACTTGATCAACTTGAAATTATAGTTGAGATTAATTGAAATCATTGAGTCTCAAGGTAGTAGATATAGATCTTGTGTGATCGAATCATTATAAATCACTTGTGTCATCTTTTACTCTCAACTTTCTTTAATTTGAATGTTATTGTGCTTACTTGCATATTTTGTGAAGTATTTGATTCCAATCATCCTCCAAGATAATTTTGTTAAAAAGGGTAAAGTTTTTGAAAATTAGCCAAAGACCTAATTCACCCCTCTCTTAGGTTTTTCATTATGAGTTATATAAATGGCTAGAAACTCGTATTTTGAAGTAGATCGATGAACTTTACAAGCTATTATCTTGAGAACATCAAAGATTAAAGAAAAGGTTTCATTATTCATGTGCCTCATGTACATTTGAGGATTCTGAAAGTAAAAGTAAAGTGGTGCTAGAATTGTTTAATATATACCATGTTGTTTGGTAATTTCTATTCTTACCTCATCTTTACTTTGTTTAATTAGGGTTTTCGTTTGATATAAAACCCTTGTTGGTGAGGGTGAGCCTTGATTGTGGAATTTAAAGAGATGGTTTGTGTAAAAACCTTGGTGGGTGAGCCTCTCATGTAATTGCTTGACTTGAGCATTTAGTGGATTGATTGAAATCTTTGAGTATGGACTCAAGGTAGTGGATGTAGATCTTAGAGAGATTGAACCACTATAAATTGTTGTGTTTCTTTCTCTACACTTATTACTTGCTTTTATTTGTGCTATCTTCATTTGTTCTTTGTGGTTGTTAATATTGGTTGTGGACTTATTGATTGCTCTTCCTCTCTCAACCACTATTTTCTAAACACATAAAATCTTGGAGGTTGTGAATTTGAAAGGGGATTTTATTAAGGAAAAAGTTTTTAAAAATTATCAAAAAACCTAATTCATCCCCCTCTTAGCTTTTCCAATGTATCAAAGCAAGGGCTTCTTTCTTATTTGGAAGGATCTTCTATAAACCGACCTCCGATTTTTGATAGAACAAATTATACTTTATGAAAATCTAACATTAAGATTTATATTTATTCTATTAACTTTGATTTGTAGAATATTATTGAGAAAGGGTCATATATACGTATGAAGTTGAAGGCCAATGGGTTACAAGAGAACCAGAGAAAATTGAAGAATTCGATGAAAATGACATTTTAATAGCTCCTTGGTGTATTTGGCTTAATTGATGAATGTGCCATCATTGGTTTG
The DNA here is from genome assembly GCA_030512225.1 of Rauvolfia tetraphylla. Classification (NCBI taxonomy): domain Eukaryota; kingdom Viridiplantae; phylum Streptophyta; class Magnoliopsida; order Gentianales; family Apocynaceae; genus Rauvolfia; species Rauvolfia tetraphylla. The sequence continues at coordinate 767,386 of JAJQKT010000061.1, forward strand.
CTTAATTTGAAGGCTAAGAAAGAAATTGAGTTCTTTTATCATGCCCATTTCGAATTCACTTTGCATCATCTTAGCAAACTCATCACAAAAAAATATATTAGTAGCATCAATTATAATATCATCCACATAAAAGAGATCATTGGTGTAAGAAGTTTTTACAAAAAGGGTGGTGTCAACCTTTCCACTTGAAAATCCTTTCAAAAGTTAGAAAACCACTCAATCTTTCATACCAAGCTCTAGGATCTTGTTTCAACCCATATAACGCTTTAGAGAGTTTGAAGACATGATTTGGAAATTTTTCATGTGGAAATCCAAGAGGTTGTTCCACATAAACTTCTTCATCAATAAACCCATTTAGAAAGGCCCTCTTGACATCCATTTGAAATAGTTTAAAACCTTTAAAACAAGAAAATGCTAAAATCATTTCATGGCTTCAAGTCTAGCTACCAGAGCAAAGGTCTCATCATAATCAATGTCCTCTACTTGATTGAATCATTGGGCAACAAGTCTAGCTTTATTTCTCACAACTTCTCCCATTTATTTAATTTGTTTCTGAAAGCCCATTTTGTGCCAATAATGAGGTCATCATGGGTTATTGGGACAAGATTTCAAACTTTGTTTCCTTCAAATTGGTTTAGTTTCTCTTACATAGCAATAATCCAAAAATCAGTACACAAGGTATCATCAATGTTTTTCTTGGTCACCACTAGGTTGGTTGTCTTACTCTTATTCAATCATTTCTTTCTTATTGGCATGATGTCTTCCAAAGTTGAAATAGTTTGTAATATGGCCTAATCTTCTATGCCACGAATAACCATCATTATCATAAATGGTACGTCATTTAATATCACTAAAAACAAGCTCATCAAGATATATCACATATATATTTCCAACTCTAGTTGCAAGAAAAATAGTTTTATCACTCACACTATCAAGAATGGTACATGTGTCACATTTAAAATCAATTTTGCATCCATTGTTACACAATTTACTAATATAGCAAGTTATATTTCAAGTCATCAATAAGTAATGCTTGTTTGAAGAGAGGGGAAGAACCTTTACGAATATTACCTACTCCAAGGATTCTTCCTTTTTTCTTGTATCCAAAGGTAATATATCCTTCATTGGTAGCTTGACACTTACTTATGAGGCAGGCATTTCCCATCATATGTCTTGAGCAATCACTGTCAAGAAACCACTTAGTGGCACTTGATCTTGGAGAGAAGTGCAACTATACTAAAGAAGGGGAAATAACCTTTGGTATCCTTATTTCCTTGGGTCCATGAGGGTTAGTAATGATTCCGTTTACTCTTCAAATGGTTTTAACACCATTTTCTGCATTTCATTTCACATATAACATAGTGGCCTTGCGCCCATGTCTTCTACAATAAGTACAACAAGTATGAGTAATAGGAGCAGAAGTAGCTCTAACAAAGAAGTTTTTATATTTAGGCATATTTTTGGAAAGAGGGGATCTTTCAGCTCCAAGAAGCTTACAAAAATTGTCCCTTCCTTTTGTAAATTTTTAAACACATGAAGTAAGGTCATCAACCTTCTTTTTTAAAGTTTCATAATCAACAAGTATTTTTTCTAGAGATGAAATCTTTCACAAAGAATCTTTTTTTTTTCTAGGAACACGTTTTGTAAAGAGATATTTAAAACTTCTTTTTCAATATTCAAGCATTCAATAGATTCAAGAAGCTTGTTATTTTCCCAAAACATTTTTGAATTGTCATTAACAATTGATCAACTTTCAATCTCATTTTCTTGTTTCTTTTTGAAAGATTTTTTAATTCTCCATACATGTCAATAAGTAGATCACTAGGATCATCAACATCATAATCACGAGTATAGATAGATGGAGTGAGTTGTACCTCATTTTCCATAGCAATGAAGTACGCATTCATTCTTTCTTCATCATAAGTTACTCAAACTAGCTTCCACATATCATGACTGACGTCACGTCCACTCACCCTTTTGCACTCATTTACATCTAATGCACAACTAAGAGTGTTCATTGCTTGAATAGGCCATAAATGAACGTCAATTATTGAGAGAGCTAATCGAATCATAGTTAGGAAAGGTTAAAAGTTCTAACATTGTAGATGAAAGAGAGAGAGAGAGAGAGAGAGAGAGAGAGAAAAAAATGATCAAGAGCTAGACTTTGCTTCAAATGTCTCAAAATATGAAATACTGCTTGGAGATGTGAGATAGTAAGTTGATCAAGATATTAAATCAATCATTGCACCATGAAGTTGATATCCAATCTGGTGTTTGTGAGGTATACAAGGTGGCTAATAAGTTCATAATAAATGGTGAATTTGAGGGAGAAAAAGCCGAATCCTTGTGTGTTAGATCATGAGAAGCATCTAGTGGTTGAAACAGGTCAATAGCCTAATAGGCCATGTTCTTCCAATAGTTGCAAAGTGTATTTTAACTAGTATAAATTAATTCAAGCAGAAGATCAAACAACCATTAATCTTAAAAAGAACTTCTTTTATGTGAAAAGCTACATTTAGAAACTGTTTCAAGCAAGCAACAACGGAAAAATTTCTGTTAGCTCTAAAGGCAAATCATGTTGTTTTGAGTTATGACAAACATTGATCATTGCAAATTCCTAAGAGAATATGGTTAATTACTTTGATATGGACTAATGTGTTTTGATTATTGTGTAATAGGATTTTTGGATTGAGAAGTATACAAGTCTCATTGCCTTGAAGCTACAATGCAAGAACAATTCAAATATGTCAAGGAGGTAAAAGAGTTTGTTCAATGTAATTGAAGGCTTTGAAGACCTAGTGTAGGTTTACAATGTATTATAGGTATATCTTTGTAAACATTGCACACTTTTGTCTTTGGAATCTAAGAGTTTTTTGAAAGAGCTTCAAACTTGTTTCTAAATCTCAAGTGTTCTATCTTACAAATGTTTTTTACCAAGTTGTCAATGACGGCCTTTGAACTAAAATATTTTTAAATGATCCATCTCATAGTTTAAAAGCATTTTCAAACTTACTAAGGTTGATTTCAAGTCATTCTAAACTAAGTTTGAAAAATCATTATGAAAGCTGAATTTCCATAGAAATTCGGATGACCGATTCGGATGAGGCTATCCAAACTTGTTCGACCGAATTTATGCTACAATGGAAATTTTAGAGAAATTAGGAGTCCAAATTCGGTCGACCTAATTTACTATTACTAGCCATTATTTGAATGTTGCAACCGATTTTCAAACTTTATAAACGGCATAAACTTCAATATTTGGTGTAGTTTTTGAGCTTTAAAGATTCCTAATTTTTCCCAACCGTTATCTATCAAAAAGTGCTATTTTGTCTTGTGCTCAAAATTTCAAAGTCAAGATTCCTTAAACAAAAGGTGCTAATTTGTCATCATCTACCAACTTGTTGGTAACCTTCTTATCTCCTACTTCATCTACTTGTTGTTTTCAAGGTTATCGTGTTGATATAAAACCCTTCTGTTAGGGTGAACCTTGATTATTTTCATTTGAGAAGAGGTTGTGATGTAAAACCCTTGAAGGTTGAGCTTGTATTGTAGAATTTGATCAAATTGAAATTATAGTTGAGATTGATTGAAATCCTTAAGTGGGTGCTCAAGGTAGTGGATGGATCTTGTGTGATTGAACCTTATGAATAACTTGTGTTGTCTCTTGCTCTCTATTTTCTTTAAATTTGAATGTTACTGTGTTCGCTTGCATATGTTTTGAAGCATTTGATCCAAGTCATCGTCAAAGTTATTTTTGATAAAAAGGGCAAAGCTTTTGAAAATTAGCCAAAGACCTAATTGATCCCATCCCCTTAGGTCTTTCAATTGGTATTAGAGCTTGGACTTCTTTAGCAAAGGTTTTATCACCTAGAAGATAAGATCCTATGGCTAATGTTTCAAACTTACCTTATTTGGAAGGATCTTCCACAAATAGACCTCCCTTCTTTGATGGAACAAATTATACATTTTGAAAATCTAGAATTAAGATATACATTTGTTCTATTAACTTTGATTTGTAGAATAACATTAAGAAAGATCCCTATATATCAATAAGGATGCGAGCCGATGGAATAACAAGGGAACCCAAGCCTACGAACGAATAAGATGAAAGTGACTCAAGAAATATGAGCTGAAACTATCAAACTATGAACATCTTCAGTTATGCTTTGGATGTCAACTGATATAACCGAGTAAGCAGATGTGACATCTCTCATGACATGTGGAGATTTTTTCAAGTTACTCATGAAGGCATAAATCAAGTGAAGTGTCAAAGCTTGCTATGCTAGTGAGGGATTATGAATTATTCACTATGAAGCAAGGAGAGAACATTAGTGACATGTTCACAAGATTCACAAACATCTCAAATGGATGGATTGAAGTCATATGGGAAGAATTACTCACTTGGTGAACAAAATAGAAAGATCTTGGTGCTCTACCCAAGTCTTGGCAACCAAAAACTCTTGCAATTGAAGAATCAAAAGACTTGAAGGTTCTTTCTCTTGAGGAACTTATTGGATCATTGCTCACTCATGAGAAGAAGATAAAAAGATTAAATGATCTTGAAGATGAGGAGAAAGGGAGAAAAGGAGTAGTACTCAAAGCCTCCGAGAATCAAAGTGAACAAGAAGACTCATCTAGTGATGAAGAAGAAGATGGAGAAAATGATGAAATGGCCATGGTGGTGAAAAGTTTCAAGAAATTCTACAAAAAGTGATTTCTCAAGAAAGGAAAGAGGCCCTCCAAGTAAGGAGGACAATCATCTTCATTATTCAAACCTCAATGCTAGTACCGAACACATTACAGCCGATCCCCCTAAAGCAATGGAGAAAGAAAGAGATGCTAAATTGAAGAAGAAGAAGACTATTAAGAAAGACAAAGGATTGGTAGGCACTTGGGATCAACATGCCAATGAAGATAGTGGAGATCACATTGATGAAAGAGCAAATTTATGCTTTGTGGCTATGAATGATGAGGTATAATATATTCCTTTAACTTCCACACATTGTGATGGAGAAGACATTGATGATCCTAGTGAATTGGTTCTAGGCATGTATGGTGAATTGAAGAAGGTTTCAAAAAGAAACAGAGATGAGATTCAAAATTGAAAATTTATTGAAGGAGAATTCAAAATTATTTTGTGATAACAAAAAACTTCTTGAATCCATTGATTGATTAAATATTGAGAAGGATGTCCTAAATGTTTCTTACAAAATATATCTATTGAGAATAAATCTCTTTGTGCCAAAATATCTTCTTTAGAGAAAATGATTGTGGATTATGATATGTTTAAAAAGAAAGTTGATGATCTTACTTTATGTGTAGGAAAGTTTACAAATGGTAAAGATAATCTTGACAAGCTTCTTGGATATCAAAGATTCCTTTTTGTTAAAAATGGTCTTGGATACAATCATGTTAACAATACTTCAAAATACAAAAATCACTTTGTCAAAGCTACATCTGCCTCTATGCCTCATTCATGTTGTACTTATTTTGGTAGAAATGGTCACTAGGTCACTAGGTGTTTTGTGAAAAGAAAGGTTGAGAGTGGTGTTAAGACTATTTGGAGAACAAAGGAAATTATTACCAACCCCCTTGGACCCAAGAAAGTGTGTGTACCTAAAGTCATTTCATCTCATTCGATATAGGTACATATTTCCTCAAGATCAAGTGCTACCAAATGGTTTATTGATAGTGGATGCTCAAGGCATATGATGGGGAATGCTTCTCTCATTAGTGAACTTCAAGCTACAAGTGATGGATGTGTCACATTTGGCGACAAGAAGAAAGGAAAAATTCTTGGTATAGGTAATATTGGTAAAGGACCTTCCTCTCTCATTAAACAAGTTTTACTCATCGATGACTTGAAATATAATTTGCTTAGCATCAGTCAATTATGTGATAATAGATGCAAGGTTGAGTTTAAATGTGATACATGTACCATTCTTGATAGTGTAAGTGGGAAAACCTTTTTTGTTGCAATTCGAGTTGGGAATGTATATTTGCTATACCTTAATAAACTTGTTACGAATAAGGTTAAGTGTCATGTCGTTCATGATAATGATAGTTTTCTTTGGCAAAGAAGCTGGATTTGTTGAACAAACTTTCCTCTCAAGATTTGATGAGAGGGTAATGCATTTTGAGAAAAATCGCCTTTGTGATGCATGCCAATATGGAAAACAAACAAAAACATCTTGTAAACCCAAGAATTGTTAATGATTTTTCAAGATTCACTTGGCTACTCTTTCTATTACATAAGGATGAAGCATTTCATCAATTTGTGAAACTTTTCAAAAAGGTTCAAAACTCCCTCGATTGCAAATTAATTTCCATTAGAAGTGACAATGGGAGAGAATTTTACAACCAAGATTTTATTAAACTTTGTGATGAAAATGGTATTGTTCACAACTTTTTGGGTGCCAAGCACCTCAACAAAATGGGATTGTTGAAGGAAAAAGCGTACTTTACAAGAAATGGCTAGGTCTATGCTTTGTGTGAATTCTTTGCTGAAATATTTTTGGGCCGAAGCCATAAACACCGCATGCTATGTTATGAATAGAGTGCTTTTTAGGACATTTTTGAGGAAAACACCTTTTGAACTTCTATTTGGTAGAATACCATCTATTTCCCATTTCAAAGTGTTTGATTGCAAGTACTTCATATTGAATATGCTTGACAACTTGGGATGAAGGCATATTCGTTGGTTATTCCTCTAACAAGAAAGCTTATACAGTTTACAATAAAAAAAACCTTATCTGTTAAGGAAACTATGTGTTAGCCCTAAGGGCAAATCATGTAATTTTGATTAATGACAAATATTGATGAGAACTAATATGTTTATATTATGTGATAGGATTTGTGAAGAAAGAAGTTTGAAGTCTCATTGCCTTCAAGCCAAAGAGCAATAACAACCTCAATAAGCTATGAGTCTTTTAAGGTTTATTCAAAGATGAACTCAAGGCATTAAAGACTTGAAGTGTAGAGTAGGTATGAAGATAGGTAATATCTATGTAAACTCTACGTCTTAGAGTCTATTGAATGCATAAGAGAGCATAAAATTGATTTCTTAAGTTTAAAAAGGCTTTGAATGAATTTTTAGTAAATGTGGTTTTGTGTCCTAAAAGTTTTTAAGTAAAATTTATATGATCAAAGGAATTTGATTTTGGTTTTCAAACTGATATTTATCTAAATAAGTTTTCTATATAGACCAAATGTATTTCAAATCCTTGGAAGTTAAATTTCAAATGATTTTACAAAGTTTGAACATAATTCCAAGAAATTCGGTCGTCCGAATTTGGTAGCAAAAGTTTGCTACTATTCTTCCAGAGAAATTCGGAAGAAGATTCGGACGCATGAAGAAAAAAATTCGGTCGTACTGAATTTTGGTCTTCAAACATGATCACTGTTCTTCCGAGAGAAATTCGGACGAAGATTCGGGACGAAGCGGGAAGAAATTCGATTGTCTTAAAAATTTGGGACGCAGAAGTCGGTCGTCCGAAATTTCTGAAAAATAGTCAGTTAACTAGCCGTTTTATAAGTTGTTTCAACTGATTTTCAAATTCTATAAAAGCTATAAACGTGCAATCTTTTGCAAGTTCTGAATCCTTTAATATTCTAAGCTTTCTAAATTCTATTACAAACATTTCTCAAGCTCTCTTATGTCTTGTGCATTCAATTGAATCAAAGTGTGAAGGTGCAACTTTGTGTAAATTCTACCAACAAGTGGTAACATCTACACACTCATCTTTACTTATTAAATTGTGTTGATCTACTAGCTCTAACAAGGTTATCTTGATAACATAAAACCCTTTAGATAAGGGTGATCCTTGAAGTTGTGATTCAAGGTTGTTTGAGATATAAAACCATAGGTTGGTGAGCCTTGTTTGTAAAATTACAAGAAGAGGTTATAAGTGTAAAACCATAGTGTGGTGAACCTCTCTGGTAATCTGTAAACTTGAGCAGATAGTAGAGTTATTGAAATCCTTAAGTGTGGATTTAAGGTAGTGGAGGTAGATCTTGAGGATCGAACCACTATAAATTGTTTGTGTTCTTTTGTCTACATTTATTATATTGATGTGCCATAAACTATTTTTTCTCTTATTCACTTAATCTGCAATAGGTCTACACATTTATAAAGTTTGAATTTGCAATAATTAGCCAAATATCTAATTCACCCCCCTCTTAGCTATTTCAGAATGCATAAGAGAGCATAAAATTGGTTTCTTAAGTTTAAAAAGGCTTTGAATGAATTTTTAGTAAATGTGGTTTTGTGTCCTAAAAGTTTTTAAGTAAACTTTATATGATCAAAGGAATTTGATTTTGGTTTTCAAACTGATATTTGTCTAAATAAGTTTTCTATATAGACCAAATGTATTTCAAATCATTGGAAGTTAAATTTCAAATGATTTTACAAAGTTTGAACATAATTCTAAGAAATTCGGTCATCCGAATTTGGTAGCAAAAAGTTTGCTACTATTCTTCCGAAGAAATTCGGAAGATTCGGACGCATGAAGAAAAAAATTTGGTCGAAATGCAATTTTTGGTCTTCAGCATGGTCATTGTTCTTGGATGAAGATTCGGGACGAAGCGAGGGAAGAATCAGTTGTCCAGAAAAATTGGGACGTGAGAATTCGGTCAGTCAAATTTCCCGAAAATAGCCTTTAACTAGCCGTTTTATAGTTTGTTTCAACTGATTTTCAAATTTTATAAAAGTTATAAACATGCAATCTTTTGCATGTTCTTAATCCTTTAATATTCTAAGCTTTCTAAAGTCTATTATAAACATTTCTCAAACTCTCTTATGTCTTGTGCATTCAATTAATCAATCCAAAGACATCAAAGTGTGAAGGTGCAACTTTGTGTAAATTCTACCAACAAGTGGTAACATCTACACACTCATCTTTACTTATTAAATTGTGTTGATCTACTTGCTCTAGCAAGATTATCTTGATAACATAAAACCCTTTAGATAAGGGTGATCCTTGAAGTTGTAATTCAAGGTTGTTTGAGATATAAAACCATAGCGTGGTGAGCCTTGTTTGTAAAATTACTAGAAGAGGTTATAAGTGTAAAACCATAGTGTGGTGAGCCTCTCTTGTAATATGTGAACTTGAGCACATAATAGAGTTATTGAAATCTTTAAGTGTAGGCTTAAGGTAATGGAGGTAGATCTTGAGGATCGAACCACTATAAATTGTTTGTGTTCTTTTGTCTACATTTATTATTTGCTGTGCCATAAACTATTTTTTCTCTTATTCACTTAATCTGCAATAGGTCTACACATTTATAAAGTTTGAATTTGCAATAATAAGCCAAATACATAATTCACCCACCCTCTTAGGTATTTCAGAATGCATAAGAGAGTATAAAATTGGTTTCTTAAGTTTAAAAAGGCTTTGAATGAATTTTTAGTAAATGTGGTTTTGTGTCCTAAAAGTTTTTAAGTAACTTTATATGATAAAAGGAATTTGATTTTGGTTTTCAAACTGATATTTGTCTAAATAAGATTTCTATATAGACCAAATGTATTTCAAATCCTTGGAAGTTAAATTTCAAATGATTTTACAAAGTTTGAACATAATTCCAAGAAATTCGATCGTCCGAATTTGGTAGCAAAAGTTTGCTACTATTCTTCCGAGAGAAATTCGGGAAGAAGATTCGAGATGCATGAAGAAAAAATTCCGTCGTCCAATTTTGGTCTTCGACGATGGTTCTTGTTCTTCCGAGAGAAATTCGGAAGAAGATTCGGACGAAGGAGGAAGAATTCGATCGTCCCAAAAAATTCGGGACGCGAGAATTTGGTCGATCGAAATTTCTGAAAATAGCCGTTAACTAGCCGTTTTATAGCTGTTTCAACTGATTTTCAAATTCTATAAAAGCTACAAACGTGCAATCTTTTGCAAGTTCTGAATCCTTTAATATTCTAAGCTTTCTAAAGTCTATTACAAACATTTCTCAAGCTCTCTTATGTCTTGTGCATTCAATTGAATCAAAGTGTGAAGGTGCAACTTTGTGTAAATTCTACCAACAAGTGGTAACATCTACAAATTCTTCTTTACTTATTCAATTGTATTGATCTACTAGCTCTAGCAAGGTTATCTTGATAACATAAAACCCTTTAGATAAGGGTGATCCTTGAAGTTGTGATTCAAGGTTGTTTGAGATATAAAACCATAGGTTGGTGAGCCTTGTTTGTAAAATTACAAGAAGAGGTTATAAGTGTAAAACCATAGTGTGGTGAACCTCTCTGGTAATCTGTAAACTTGAGCAGATAGTAGAGTTATTGAAATCCTTAAGTGTGGACTTAAGGTAGTGGAGGTAGATCTTGAGGATCGAACTACTATAAATTGTTTGTGTTCTTTTGTCTACATTTATTATATTGCTGTGCCATAAACTATTTTTTCTCTTATTCACTTAATCTGCAATAGGTCTACACATTTATAAAGTTTGAATTTGCAATAATTAGCCAAATATCTAATTCACCCCCCTCTTAGCTATTTCAGAATGCATAAGAGAGCATAAAATTGGTTTCTTAAGTTTAAAAAGGCTTTGAATGAATTTTTAGTAAATGTGGTTTTGTGTCCTAAAAGTTTTTAAGTAAACTTTAAATGATAAAAGGAATTTGATTTTGGTTTTCAAACTGATATTTGTCTAAATAAGTTTTCTATATAGACCAAATGTATTTCAAATCCTTGGAAGTTAAATTTCAAATGATTTTACAAAGTTTGAACATAATTCCAAGAAATTCAGTCGTGCGAATTTGGTAGCAAAAGTTTGCTACTATTCTTCCAGAGAAATTCGGAAGAAGATTCGGACGCATGAAGAAAAAATTCGGTCGTACTGAATTTTGGTCTTCAAACATGATCACTTGTTTCTTTCCGAGAGAAATTCGGACGAAGATTCGGACGAAGCAGGAAGAATTCAGTTGTCTTAAAAATTCGGACGCAGAATTCGGTCGTCCGAATTTCCTGAAAATAGCCGTTAACTAGCCGTTTTATAGCTGTTTCAACTGATTTTCAAATTCTATAAAAGCTATAAACGTGCAATCTTTTGCAAGTTCTGAATCCTTTAATATTCTAAGCTTTCTAAAGTCTATTACAAACATTTCTCAAGCTCTCTTATGTCTTGTGCATTCAATTAATCATTCCAAAGACATCAAAGTGTGAAGGTGCAAGTTTGTGTAATTTATACCAACAAGTGGTAACATCTACACACTCATCTTTACTTATTAAATTGTGTTGATCTACTAGCTCTAGCAAGGTTGTCTTGATAACATAAAACCCTTTAGATAAGGGTGATCCTTGAAGTTGTGATTCAAGGTTGTTTGAGATATAAAACCATAGGTTGGTGAGCCTTGTTTGTAAAATTACAAGAAGAGGTTATAAGTGTAAAACCATAGTGTGGTGAACCTCTCTGGTAATCTGTAAACTTGAGCAGATAGTAGAGTTATTGAAATCCTTAAGTGTGGATTTAAGGTAGTGGAGGTAGATCTTGAGGATCGAACCACTATAAATTGTTTGTGTTCTTTTGTCTACATTTATTATATTGCTGTGCCATAAACTATTTTTTCTCTTATTCACTTAATCTGCAATAGGTCTACACATTTATAAAGTTTGAATTTGCAATAATTAGCCAAATATCTAATTTACCCCCCTCTTAGCTATTTCAGAATGCATAAGAGAGCATAAAATTGGTTTCTTAAGTTTAAAAAAGGCTTTGAATGAATTTTTTTAGTAAATGTGGTTTTGTGTCCTAAAAGTTTTTAAGTAAACTTTATATGATCAAAGGAATTTGATTTTGGTTTTCAAACTGATATTTGTCTAAATAAGTTTTCTATATAGACCAAATGTATTTCAAATCATTGGAAGTTAAATTTCAAATAATTTTACAAAGTTTGAACATAATTCTAAGAAATTCGGTCATCCGAATTTGGTAGCAAAAAGTTTGCTACTATTCTTCCGGAGAAATTCGGAAGATTCGGACGCATGAAGAAAAAAAATTTGGTCGCATGTAATTTTTGGTCTTCGAGCATGGTCATTGTTCTTCGGACGAAGATTCGGACGAAGCAGGAAGAATTCAGTTGTCCGAAAAATTCGGACGCAGAATTTGGTCGTCCGAATTTCCTGAAAATAGCCTTTAACTAGCCGTTTTATAGCTGTTTCAACTGATTTTCAAATTTTATAAAAGTTATAAACATGCAATCTTTTGCATGTTCTTAATCCTTTAATATTCTAAGCTTTCTAAAGTCTATTATAAACATTTCTCAAACTCTCTTATGTCTTGTGCATTCAATTAATCAATCCAAAGACATCAAAGTGTGAAGGTGCAACTTTGTGTAAATTCTACCAACAAGTGGTAACATCTACACACTCATCTTTACTTATTAAATTGTGTTGATCTACTTGCTCTAGCAAGATTATCTTGATAACATAAAACCCTTTAGATAAGGGTGATCCTTGAAGTTGTAATTCAAGGTTGTTTGAGATATAAAACCATAGCGTGGTGAGCCTTGTTTGTAAAATTACTAGAAGAGGTTATAAGTGTAAAAACCATAGTGTGGTGAGCCTCTCTTGTAATATGTGAACTTGAGCACATAATAGAGTTATTGAAATCTTTAAGTGTAGGCTTAAGGTAGTGGAGGTAGATCTTGAGGATCGAACCACTATAAATTGTTTGTGTTCTTTTGTCTACATTTATTATTTGCTGTGCCATAAACTATTTTTTCTCTTATTCACTTAATCTGCAATAGGTCTACACATTTATAAAGTTTGAATTTGCAATAATAAGCCAAATACATAATTCACCCACCCTCTTAGGTATTTCAGAATGCATAAGAGAGTATAAAATTGGTTTCTTAAGTTTAAAAAGGCTTTGAATGAATTTTTAGTAAATGTGGTTTTGTGTCCTAAAAGTTTTTAAGTAAACTTTATATGATAAAAGGAATTTGATTTTGGTTTTCAAACTGATATTTGTCTAAATAAGATTTCTATATAGACCAAATGTATTTCAAATCCTTGGAAGTTAAATTTCAAATGATTTTACAAAGTTTGAACATAATTCCAAGAAATTCGAGTCATCCGAATTTGGTAGCAAAAGTTTGCTACTATTCTTCCGAAGAAATTGGAAGAAGATTCGAGATGCATGAAGAAAAAATTCGGTCGTCATGTAATTTTGGTCTTCGACATGATCACTGTTCTTCCAGAGAAATTCGGACGAAGATTCGGACGAAGCAGGAAGAATTCAGTTGTCTTAAAAATTCGGACGCAGAATTCGGTCGTCCGAATTTCCTGAAAATAGCCGTTAACTAGCCGTTTTATAGCTGTTTTCAACTGATTTTTCAAATTCTATATAAGCTATAAACGTGCAATCTTTTGCAAGTTCTGAATCCTTTAATATTCTAAGCTTTCTAAAGTCTATTACAAACATTTCTCAAGCTCTCTTATGTCTTGTGCATTCAATTAATCATTCCAAAGACATCAAAGTGTGAAGGTGCAACTTTGTGTAATTTATACCAACAAGTGGTAACATCTACACACTCATCTTTACTTATTAAATTGTGTTGATCTACTAGCTCTAGCAAGGTTATCTTGATAACATAAAACCCTTTAGATAAGGGTGATCCTTGAAGTTGTGATTCAAGGTTGTTTGAGATATAAAACCATAGGTTGGTGAGCCTTGTTTGTAAAATTACAAGAAGAGGTTATAAGTGTAAAACCATAGTGTGGTGAACCTCTCTGGTAATCTGTAAACTTGAGCAGATAGTAGAGTTATTGAAATCCTTAAGTGTGGATTTAAGGTAGTGGAGGTAGATCTTGAGGATCGAACCACTATAAATTGTTTGTGTTCTTTTGTCTACATTTATTATATTCGTCGTGCCATAAACTATTTTTTTCTCTTATTCACTTAATCTGCAATAGGTCTACACATTTATAAAGTTTGAATTTGCAATAATTAGCCAAATATCTAATTCACCCCCCTCTTAGCTATTTCAGAATGCATAAGAGAGCATAAAATTGATTTCTTAAGTTTAAAAAGGCTTTGAATGAATTTTTAGTAAATGTGGTTTTGTGTCCTAAAAGTTTTTAAGTAAAATTTATATGATCAAAGGAATTTGATTTTGGTTTTCAAACTGATATTTGTCTAAATAAGTTTTCTATATAGACCAAATGTATTTCAAATCATTGGAAGTTAAATTTCAAATGATTTTACAAAGTTTGAACACAATTCTAAGAAATTCGGTCATCCGAATTTGGTAGCAAAAGTTTGCTACTATTCTTCCGAAGAAATTCGGAAGATTCGGACGCATGAAGAAAAAAAATTTGGTCGCATGCAATTTTGGTCTTCAAACATGGTCATTGTTCTTCGGACGAAGATTCGGGACGAAGCGAGAAGAATTCGATTGTCCGAAAAATTGGACGCGAGAATTCGATCGTCCGAATTTCCTGAAAATAGCCTTTAACTAGCCTTTTTATAGCTGTTTCAACTGATTTTCAAATTTTATAAAAGTTATAAACATGCAATCTTTTGCATGTTCTTAATCCTTTAATATTCTAAGCTTTCTAAAGTCTATTATAAACATTTCTCAAACTCTCTTATGTCTTGTGCATTCAATTAATCAATCCAAAGACATCAAAGTGTGAAGGTGCAACTTTGTGTAAATTCTACCAACAAGTGGTAACATCTACACACTCATCTTTACTTATTAAATTGTGTTGATCTACTTGCTCTAGCAAGATTATCTTGATAACATAAAACCCTTTAGATAAGGGTGATCCTTGAAGTTGTGATTCAAGGTTGTTTGAGATATAAAACCATAGGTTGGTGAGCCTTGTTTGTAAAATTACAAGAAGAGGTTATAAGTGTAAAACCATAGTGTGGTGAACCTCTCTGGTAATCTGTAAACTTGAGCAGATAGTAGAGTTATTGAAATCCTTAAGTGTGGATTTAAGGTAGTGGAGGTAGATCTTGAGGATCGAACCACTATAAATTGTTTGTGTTCTTTTGTCTACATTTATTATATTGCTGTGCCATAAACTATTTTTTCTCTTATTCACTTAATCTGCAATAGGTCTACACATTTATAAAGTTTGAATTTGCAATAATTAGCCAAATATCTAATTCACCCCCCTCTTAGCTATTTCAGAATGCATAAGAGAGCATAAAATTGGTTTCTTAAGTTTAAAAAGGCTTTGAATGAATTTTTAGTAAATGTGGTTTTGTGTCCTAAAAGTTTTTAAGTAAACTTTATATGATCAAAGGAATTTGATTTTGGTTTTCAAACTGATATTTGTCTAAATAAGTTTTCTATATAGACCAAATGTATTTCAAATCATTGGAAGTTAAATTTCAAATGATTTTACAAAGTTTGAACATAATTCTAAGAAATTCGGTCATCCGAATTTGGTAGCAAAAGTTTGCTACTATTCTTCCAGAGAAATTCGGAAGATTCGGACGCATGAAGAAAAAATTTGGTCGTACGAATTTTGGTCTTCAGCATGGTCATTGTTCTTCGGACGAAGATTCGGACGAAGCAGGAAGAATTCAGTTGTCCGAAAAATTCGGACGCAGAATTCGGTCGTCCGAATTTCCTGAAAATAGCCTTTAACTAGCCGTTTTATAGCTGTTTCAACTGATTTTCAAATTTTATAAAAGTTATAAACATGCAATCTTTTGCATGTTCTTAATCCTTTAATATTCTAAGCTTTCTAAAGTCTATTATAAACATTTCTCAAACTCTCTTATGTCTTGTGCATTCAATTAATCAATCCAAAGACATCAAAGTGTGAAGGTGCAACTTTGTGTAAATTCTACCAACAAGTGGTAACATCTACACACTCATCTTTACTTATTAAATTGTGTTGATCTACTTGCTCTAGCAAGATTATCTTGATAACATAAAACCCTTTAGATAAGGGTGATCCTTGAAGTTGTAATTCAAGGTTGTTTGAGATATAAAACCATAGCGTGGTGAGCCTTGTTTGTAAAATTACTAGAAGAGGTTATAAGTGTAAAACCATAGTGTGGTGAGCCTCTCTTGTAATATGTGAACTTGAGCACATAATAGAGTTATTGAAATCTTTAAGTGTAGGCTTAAGGTAGTGGAGGTAGATCTTGAGGATCGAACCACTATAAATTGTTTGTGTTCTTTTGTCTACATTTATTATTTGATGTGCCATAAACTATTTTTTCTCTTATTCACTTAATCTGCAATAGGTCTACACATTTATAAAGTTTGAATTTGCAATAATAAGCCAAATACATAATTCACCCACCCTCTTAGGTATTTCAGAATGCATAAGAGAGTATAAAATTGGTTTCTTAAGTTTAAAAAGGCTTTGAATGAATTTTTAGTAAATGTGGTTTTGTGTCCTAAAAGTTTTTAAGTAAACTTTATATGATAAAAGGAATTTGATTTTGGTTTTCAAACTGATATTTGTCTAAATAAGATTTCTATATAGACCAAATGTATTTCAAATCCTTGGAAGTTAAATTTCAAATGATTTTACAAAGTTTGAACATAATTCCAAGAAATTCAGTCGTCCGAATTTGGTAGCAAAAGTTTGCTACTATTCTTCCAGAGAAATTCGGAAGAAGATTCAGATGCATGAAGAAAAATTCGGTCGTACGAATTTTGGTCTTCAGCATGATCACTGTTCTTCCAGAGAAATTCGGACGAAGATTCGGACGAAGCAGGAAGAATTCAGTTGTCTTAAAAATTCGGACGCAGAATTCGGTCGTCCGAATTTCCTGAAAATAGCCGTTAACTAGCCGTTTTATAGCTGTTTCAACTGATTTTCAAATTCTATAAAAGCTATAAACGTGCAATCTTTTGCAAGTTCTGAATCCTTTAATATTCTAAGCTTTCTAAAGTCTATTACAAACATTTCTCAAGCTCTCTTATGTCTTGTGCATTCAATTAATCATTCCAAAGACATCAAAGTGTGAAGGTGCAACTTTGTGTAATTTATACCAACAAGTGGTAACATCTACACACTCATCTTTACTTATAAATTGTGTTGATCTACTAGCTCTAGCAAGGTTATCTTGATAACATAAAACCCTTTAGATAAGGGTGATCCTTGAAGTTGTAATTCAAGGTTGTTTGAGATATAAAACCATAGCGTGGTGAGCCTTGTTTATAAAATTACTAGAAGAGGTTATAAGTGTAAAACCATAGTGTGGTGAGCCTCTCTTGTAATATGTAAACTTGAGCACATAGTAGAGTTATTGAAATCTTTAAGTGTAGGCTTAAGGTAGTGGAGGTAGATCTTGAGGATCGAACCACTATAAATTGCTTATGTTCATTGTTCTACATTTCTTATATTGCTTTGCCATAAATTGTTTCTCTTTTATCCATATCATCTGTTATTGATCTATACATCTAAAAGGTTTGAATTTGTAAAAATTAGCCAAATATCTAATTCACCCCCCCTCTTAGGTATTTCACTATGCATTTGAGCTTTGATGAATCTAAGATCTTCTAGGATAGAAAAGATGATGATGATGTAGGTACATCTATGAATGATAATCAAACTCATCTTCAAGCTCCAACTTTGGAAGCTCATGCCAATGAAGAAGAAATGACTGAGCAAGAGCATGACAATCAACCTAGTTGTGCCAAAGAATATAAGATATGCAAAAAGCCACCCTAAGGAGCAAATCATTGGTGATGTATCTTAGGGTGTTAGAACAAGAAGGTATTTCATTGACAACTTTGAGCTTTTATCTCACGTTGAACCTAAAAATATTGATGATGCACTATGTGATGATTTTTGGTTTGTTGCTATGCAAGAGGAACTAAATTAATTTGAAAGAAACAAAGCTTGGATTCTTGTCCCAAAACCCCATGATCATCCGGTTATTGGTACAAAATGGGCTTTTAGAAATAAAATTAATGAATCTGGAGAAGTTGTTAGAAACAAGGATAGACTTGTTGCCCAAGGATTCAATCAATAAGAGGGCATTGATTATGATGAAACATTTGCTTCTGTAGATAGACTTGAGTATATAAGAATACTCTTGGATTTTGCTTGTTTCAAAGGTTTTAAGCTATTTCAAATGGATGTCAAAAGTGCTTTTCTAAATGGTTTCATTGAACAAGAGGTTTGTGCGGAACATCCTCTCGGTTTTGTCCATGAAAAGTATCCTAACCATATCTTCAAACTTTCCAAAGCTTTGTATAGAGGAAAACAAGCTCCTAGAGCTTGGTATGAAAGATTAAGTGGTTTTCTTCTTTCAAAAGGATTTTCAAGAGAAAAAATTGACACTACTCTTTTCATAAAAACTCCTAGCAACAATGATCCTTTACTTGTGCAAATATAAGTTGATGACATCATTTTTGGAGCTATTAATGTTTCACTTTGTGAGAAATTTTCCAAGTTAATGCAAAGTGATTTTGAAAAGAGCATGATGGGAGAACTCATCTTCTTTCTTGGATTACAAATCAAGCAAACCAAGTATGGTACCTTGATAAATCAATCCAAGTATACCAAGGAACTCTTGAAAAGGTTTGGTATGGACCAAGAGAAAAGTATAAGCACTCCAATGAGTTCATCAACCAAACTCGATAAAGATGAGAAAGGTAAAAACGTTGATGAAAAGGTATATAGAGGAATAATTGTTAGTTTACTTTATCTTACCGTAAGTAAATTAGATATTATGTTTGTCGTATGCTTATGTGCTAGATTTCAATCATGTCCTAAAGAGTCTCATTTTGTTGCCATGAAATGCATTCTTAGATATTTAATCGATACATATGATTATGGTCTTTGTTTTTCAAAATCCTCCTCTTTTGACCTTGTTGCATATTCAGATGCCGATTATGCCGGATGCAAAGTCGAGCGTAAAAGTACAAGTGGTCATTGTCAATTTTTTAGTAGTTGCCTTGTATCATGGTATAGTAAGAAGCAAACATTTGTGTCATTTTCTACCGCCGAGACCAAATATATCGCCACATGTAGTTGTTGTGCTCAAGTGCTATGGATGAAGCGCACTCTTCTTGTTTATGGTTTAAATTTCAAATGTGTGCCTATTTTATGTGATAATACTAGCACCATAAATTTAGGCATAAATCCGATTCACCATTCTAGAACTAAGCATATAGAGATCATGTAGCTGAAGGTGATATCTGTTTAGATTATGTGAATACCAATGATCAAATTGCGGATATATTTACCAAGCCCTTGGCCAAGGAAAGGTTTTGCTATCTTAGAAGAAGCTTGGGTATTGTAAAATTCAATAATTAATGTGTGTGTTGAAGTGTGGAAAAAATAGGAAAAATTCAGACACATGATTTGGATGAATCGAATGAAATTTGGACGGCTGAACTTTTTTCGAACTTAGACAAAAAAATTTGGACACAGACAAAAAATTTGGTCAACTGAATTTTGCAATTTAAATGGTTATTAAATTGTCCAACTACTTAAATTCTTCATTTTAAACCATCCAAATTCTAACACATTTGAGAACCCAAACATCACCCTCTCGTCCGAACCCAATTTCAACCTTCATTTCACCATTCTTCCTTGAAAATAACTTAATTTTCATGTTCTAGACCTCTTTTTACCTTCGAATTCATCTCTATTTATCAAAAATCATTATGGTTCGAACAAAGAGGCCAAATATGGAGAAAGGAAAGGGAAAAGCCAAAGCAGAAAATGAATGAGTCAACATCGACGAACCAAGGAGGATTCGTATTCCTTAATCAAGCCTTGGAGTGGATAGATTCATATCCACAAAAGCTAATGTGGAGTTTGAAGATTGGAATAAGAAAGTAAGGAAGATTACACCTGGATATAGAGTAGATATGGACAAACTCTCCAACATGGTGCTAGAAAAATAGCTAACAAAGCCTTGCCATATGGAAGACTTTTGACAAGAGTGCTCAAGCATTTCAAGGTTCAACTTGCCGGAAGTAGGAACACTTTAAAAATTGGAGAAACCTACATCAATGACACTCTCAAGAGAATGAAATTGATTCTTGATCAATATGGTGTTTGGAGAAATGGATGAGAAACCCCTCAAAGGGAAGAGAGGGCAGAAACAAGTGAAGATGAAGAGGAGAATGAAGAAGTGGAAGAAGAAGATAAAGATGAAGAGGAGACTTTGGCAAGCGAAAGAAAAAGCAAGAAAAGTATTGATCTATCAAGTGAGGGGGAGTAACCTCGCACTAAAAGAAGACTTTTTGAAGAAAAGGCCAATCCTAGTGAAGAAGAAGTGACTAGACGTGACACTATAGTAGCCAAGGTGTTTCAAGAGGCCTTGAAAAACCATGTTAAAGAGATGGAGAAAATGTATAAATTCTTTGAATCTTTAGTCCCCATGGTTTTAGGCAAATTGGATGGCTTGGATGCTAGAGTAAGAAGTATTGAAGAGCTCTTAATGAAAAATAACCAAAGTGGTGAAGGACCTTCTATGCCTCAAGATATGGATGACAAGGATGATGAAGGAGATGATAAAGGCAAGAGAAAGAATGAGGATGATGATGATGATGATGAGGATAGTAATGGAGGTGATGATCAAGGAGGCAACTTCAAGGCCGTGGCTAGTAAAGAAGATGTTCAAGAGGAATCACAAGAAGAAGAAATTCAAGAAGGCAACCAAGAAGGGAGCCTAATTGAGTGAATTGAGATAACCTCTCCATCCATAGCTTCATTTGGATATGGAAGGGTCAAGCATATGATTAAGAAAAAGAAGTCCTCTCAACTAGCCAACATCCCAAGCAAGGAGCAAGAAGATTGAAAAATAAAGACTAAGCTTTCTTAACTCAATCTATTTAATTATGTATTTCGTCCAGTATATTTAGCTTTATGTCATGTTTAGTTTATGTTTAATTTTCCTGGAAAATTTAATGTATTTTCATGCTTTAATTGTCAATGTAACTTTATAAATTATAAGCTCAATGATGATACCTTAGTAGCATTGAAAGCGTTATATTTGATGATCTATTTTAGCATATAATTAGCTAATTTTTGATGATCTAGTCTAATCCTAACTTTATTTGGTATATACATTGATTAAAATATCTTCTATGATGGCTTAATTAATGTATAATTGGATGACTTTACCAAAAATTGGGACTTGAAATTCGGATAGAAGACTAAAATTCGGTCGACCAAAATTAGGATGCATCCATATTTTGTTATCAAAATGTACTCTTTTCTTGTTCAAATTGACTCAAATCTATTTTAATCTCTTCTAATTAGTTTGAACAACATTAGAAAGCTTCATTTCACTTTAAACATTCATTATGTGGAATTGTTGCAGTTTGGACTCATAGTCCTCAGTTTAAATACTTTTTGAAAAATAAGCACAATCTAAGAGGGAGCTTTGAAAATAATTTCTAACCTTTAAAACATCTTTTAGAAGTATGTTTATGATTGCTTAAATTTTATATCTTCTAGTTTGATGGATGGACGGAGGTTTATGGAGGTTGGTTGGGCCATAGGCTCATTTTGATCCAAGTTTATGTCATAATCCTATAAAATGTTAAAAATGATCTTTAATTGATTTTGTTATGTCTTTTTCATTTGGTATTATATTCAACTAGTTTATGACATAAACACTTCTCTGAGGTTTAAATTATTTAAATCCATCGCATTTTGCATTAATATTTGTCATCATCAAAAAAGGGGACGTTGTTAGCCCTAACAACAAATCATGTTTGTTTGAGTTATAACAAACATGATTTGCTGTTAGGGCTAACAACGTCACATTGATCAATGCAAAGTCCTAAGAGAATAATTTTGATTACTTTGATATGGACTACTGTGTTTTGATTATTGTGTAATAGGATTTTTGGATTGAGAAGTATACAAGTCTCATTGCTATGAAGCTACAATGCAAGAACAACTCAAATATGTCAAGGAGGTAAAAGAGTTTGTTCAACGTGATTGAAGGCTTTGAAGATCTTAGTGTAGGTTTACTATGCATTATATGAATATCTTTGTAAACCTTGCAAACTTTTGTCCTTGGAATCGAAGATTTTTTCGAAAGAGCTTCAAACTTGTTTTTAAATCTTGCAAATGTTTTTTACCAAGTTCTCAATAATGTCCTTCGGACTAAAAGACTTTTTAAATGATCCATCTCATAGTTCAAAAGTATTTTCAAACTTACTGAGGTTGATTTCAAGTCCTTCTAAACTAAGTCTAAAAAATCATCATGAAAGCTTAATCTCCAGAGGAGTTCGGACGACCAATTCGGATGAGGGTGTCCAAATTCAGTCGACTGAACTTGTGCTTCAGTGAAAATTCTAGAGAAATTTGGAAGACCACTCGGACAAGGGTGTCCAAATTGTTATGCTTCAGTGGAAATTCCAGATAAATTCGAACGAGAAATGCGGACGCAAGAGTCCAAATTCAGTTGACCGAATTTTACTATTACTAGTCGTTACTATTCGTTATTAGAATGTTGCAACTAATTTTCAAACCTTACAAAAGACATAAACTTCAGGTTTTTAATTATTTTTTAAGCTTTAAAGATTCCTAACTTTTCCCAATCATTAGCTATAAAAAAATACTCTTTTGTCTTGTGCTAAAAAGTTCAAAGTCAAGATTCCTTAAACAAAAGGTGAAGGTACGCTAATTTGTCATCATCTACCAACTTGTTGGTAACTTTCTTATCTCCAACTTCATCTACTTGTTGCTTTATTTTTTGAGCTTTAAAGATTCCTAAGTTTTCTCAATCATTATCTATCAAAAAATACTCTTTTGTCTTGTGCTTAAAAGTTCAAAGTCAAGATTCCTTAAACAAAAGTTGAAGGTACGCTAATTTGTCATCATCTACCAACTTGTTGGTAACTTTCTTATCTGTAACTTCATCTACTTGTTGTTTTGAAGGGTATCGTGTTGATATAAAACTATTGTGTTAGGGTGAACCTTGATTATTTGCATTTGAGAAGAGGTTGTGATGTAAAACCCTTGAAGGATGAGCCTCTATTGTAGAATTTGAGATTGATTAAAATCCTTGAGTGGGAACTCAAGGTAGTGGATGTAGATCTTGTGTGTTCGAACCATTATAAATCACTTGTGTTGTCTCTTGCTCTCTACTTTCTTTAAATTTGAATGTTATTGTGTTCACTTACATATTTTGTGAAGTGTTTGATTCAAATCATCCTCCAAGTTATTTTTGATAAAAAGGGCAAAGGTTTGAAACTTTGCCAAAGACCTAATTCACCTCCCCTTAGGTCCTTCAATTTCTACTAGCTGTAATAAGATCAACTATATTGGCCTTAAGAGCAGATGAACTATATTGGCCCTAAGAGTAAATCTTGTAATTTTGATTAATGAAAAATATTGATGTTGACTAACTAGAATAGCGATTGTGGGATAGGATTTTTTATTAAAGAAGCTACATGATCTCATTGGCTTGGAGCTATAGTATTAAGGATATCTCAAACATGCTTGAATGATTGAAGGATGAAGAACATGTCCAACTGGTTTAAAGCTTTGAAGACACATTAGTGTAGGAAAGCTTTTGCTTTATAGGAAAAACCTTATAAACTCTACACTCATTGCATTTGGAATCTATGCATTACATGTGGTAGCACAAATATTTTCTAACCTTGGTTATGAGCTTAATAGATTTTAATCTTTCTTTGAAATACTAAGTGTTTTATAACTGTTTAGTGCTCAATTACTTTTAAATGACTTATTTTTTAGTTCAAAATGATTTTAAAATTATTGTGGTTAAGCTTCAAATGATTTGACATAGTTTTGAAAAGTTCGGACTCCAATTCAGACATCCAAATTGTAACTTTGCTGTTAAATTTCTAAAGAAATTTGAACAACCAATTTGGACACAGAGGTCCAAATTTAGCCCATTGAATTGTCCTCGACAAGCTAGTGAACAGAAGTTCAGACGACCAATTTAGACGCTACAAGCCCGATTCAGTTGATTGAATGGTACTGTTACTAGCTATTACTAGTCGTTATATGTTCGTTGCACGTGATTTTTAAACCATATAAAAGGATCCAGCTTTAGATTTTTTAGTACTTTTGCACACATTGAAAAGCTTTTCACTCTATTATCTGGAGAACATTAAAAAAGACTCTCATTTGTCTTGTGCTACATGTGATTATTCAAGATTTCAAAAGTAAAAGTGCAGTGCTAGCATTTGTAATCATCCACCAAATTTGCTGGTAAATTGTTTCCTCAGCCTATCGTCTCTCTGTGTATTAAAGGTTTTCTTGAGGACATAAAACCCTTTCGAGAGAGTGAACATTAATTCTTGAATTGTAAAAGAGGTTGTGGTGTAAAACCATTGTTCTGTGAACCCCTTGTGTACTTGTGTGGATTGTGATCTTATAAATTTGGTTGAAATTCTTGAGTGCGGGCTCAAGGTAATAGATGTAGATCTCGAAGAGATCGAACCACTATAAATTATTTTCTTTGTGCTTCCTACTCTAGGTTCCCCTTTTATTGATCCTACTTCTTTTCTCTTGAGAGTTGTTGACATTTATTAATCTCGCATTTAATTTCTATCCTCCTTTCAATTACTCTCTATTGAAGTTTCATAAAAACTTGGAGGTTGGGTTTCTTAACAGAGTTTTCAAAAAAAAAAAGTTTTAAAAAATTATCCAACGATCTAATTCACTCCCTCTTATGTCTTTCAATACACATATGTAAGAACCACCAAGAAAACTCAGAAATGCTTGTGCATAAACAATCTTCAAGCACTTGTGGTATAATTTTGTAGGTGAGTCTCCTATGTACTTGTGAGTGATTTTATTGAGGTGGATTCAGTTGAAATCTTTCAGTGTGCACTCAAAGTGATGGAGGTAAATCTTGAAGAGATCGACCCAATGTAAATCATCATTGTCTTTATTCTTTTGTCATTGATCGCCCTTTTATTGATCGTACTTCCTTTGTCTTCAGGTGCGGTTGACATTTACTGTTCTTAGATATTATTGCTGTCCTGAAGAGATCAAATCACTAAAATTCAATGTGTTCTTTATTCTTCCTTCATTTATTGCATTTTTATTAATCCCATTTCTTTCGTCTTGAGAGGTAGTTAACATTTATTTTTTTTACAATTAATTGCTAGCAAAAGTGAAGTGGTGCTAGCATTATTAATCATCTGCCAAATTTATTGTAATATCTTTTTAACTTTCACGTTGTTATTATTTATTCAAGGCTGTGATGGGGACATAAATCCTTTTTGGAGAGGATGAATGTTGGTTTCTCAATTGTAAAAGAGGTTGTGATATAAAACTCTTTGTATGTGAGTGAGTCTTTTGTGTGCTTGTGCGTGGTTTTATTGTGGTGGATTTGGTTGAAATCTTTTAGTGGAGACTCAAAGTAATGGTTCTAAATCTCTAAGAGATCGACCTAGTGTAAATCATTGTTGTCTTTATTCTTTTGTCATTGATCGCCCTTTTGTTGATCCTACTTCTTTTGTCTTTAGATGCGGTGACATTTACTATTCTTAAATATTATTGCAATCTTGAAGAGTTCAAACTACTACAACTCATTGTGTTCTTTATTCTTCTTTCATTGATTGCATTTTTATTGAACCCATTTTTTTTTCTTAAGGGGTAGTTGAAATTTAGTTGGACTAGTGGACATCTTCAATGGATCTTGATCACTTGATTTTGGCATCTCTTGATTCTCATCAGTGAATATTGATTTTTGAATTGTGAAGGAGGTTGCATTATAAAACCCTTTGTAGTGGGTGAGTCTCTTGTGTACCTGTGTGTTATTTTATTGTGGTGAATTTGGTTGAAATCTTTCAGTGTGGACTCAAAGTAGTAGATGTAAATCTTGAAGAGATCGAACCAGTGTAAATCATTATGGTCTTTATTCTTTTGTCATTAATCGCCCTATACTGATCCTACTTCATTTGTCTGTGATGCAGTTTACATTTATTGCTTTCACATATCAAACCATTACAACACATTGTGTTCTTTATTCTTCCTTCATTCATTGCATTTTTATTTATCCCACTTCTTTCGCCTTGAGGGGTAGCTAACATTTATTTTTTTTACAATTAATTGCTAGCAAAAGTGAAGTGGTGCTAGCATTATTAATCATCTACCAAATTTTTTGGTAATATATTTTTAACTTTCAAGTTGTTATTATTTATTGAAGGCTGTGGTGGGGATATAAATCGTTTTTGGAGAGGGTGAACGTTGATTTTTCAATTGTAAAAGAGGTTGTGCTATAAAACTCTTGGTAGGTGGGTGAGTCTCTTATGTACTTGTGCATGGTTTTATTGTGGTGGATTTGGTTGAAATCTCTGAGTAGGGAATCAAAGTAATGGAGGTAAATCTTGAAGAGATCGACCCAGTGTAAATCATATTCGTCTTTATTCTTTTGTCATTGATCACCTTTTTGTTGATCCTACCTCTTTTGTCTTCAGGTGCGGTTGACATTTACTATTCTTAAATATTATAGATATATTGAAGATGTCAAACCACTACAACTCATTGTGTTCTTTATTCTTTCATTGATTGCATTTTTATTGAACCCATTTTTTGTGTTGAGGGGTAGTTGACATTTAGTTTTGTTTCAATTAAATGCTAGCAAACGTGAAGTAGTGCTAGCATTATTAATCATCTGCCAAATTTATTGGTAATATCTTTTTAACTTTCATCTTGTTATTATTTAGTGAAGGCTATGGTGGGGACATAAAACCTTTTTGGACAGGATGAATGATGCGAACCCTTGCTCTATAAACGTAGAACCCAACTGTAAACTTCAACAAATGCCCAAGGTTGTGTGAAAAAGGCTTCAAGAACCCTTAACCCGTTTGATATATGACCCAAAAATCAAAGGTATAAACCGAAACCTTAAACCCATTATCAATAAAGAAAATAATTAAATGTATAATTCAAATGAATCAACACCACAAGTTGAATAACTTGATAAGGCCGGGAAGTTCTTCCAAGAACCAAGGAGAGTATGTAATCTCACAAAAAATATCAATGACATAATGTTAATGTTGTTTTGAAATTTCAGAAAAGATCCTATATAAATAGATAACTCAAAACCCTAACCTTAATGGTTTTGGATTCGGAGTAGGTGGCTGAAACACAAGTCCTTAATGGATTTGGATTTACAGCTATTTTTAGCTAATTAAATCCAACAAGGGATTAAAATAAAAGACTACTAGATATGGGCTTTAATAAAGAAAAGTTTCCAACCCAAGCAAACTTAAAAACTAATTCAAACACTCCTAAAAATAACAAAATTTCATCGAGTCTTTTTGCTGAATTTGTTAGCCCATCAATTTGCCATGTTGGAGATTAATTTGGCAGCCCAATAGACTTCCAAGTGGTTGGAAAGCCTGCTTGCAGTCAATTAATGATTGTTGATCCATCTTGTACATAATATAACCTTGAAAGCCTATCTTCTGATTGGCCCAGTGGACATTTTCAATAGATCTTGATCACTTGATTTTGGCATCTCCTGATTCTCGTCAGTGAATGTTAATTTTTGAATTGTGAAAGAGGTTGCGCTATAAGATCCTTTGCAGTGGGTGAGTCTCTTGTGTACCAGTGTGTGACTTTATTGTCGTGAATTTGGTTGAAATCTTTCAGTGTGACTCAAAGTAGTAGATTTAAAGCTTGAAGAGATCGACCCAATGTAAATCATTCTTGTCTTTATTCTTTTGTCATTGATCACCCATTTGTTGATCCTACTTCATTTGTCTTGTGGTGCACTTGACATTTATTGCTCTCACATATTATTGCTATCTTGAAGAGATCAAACCATTACAACTCGTGTTGTTCTTTATTCTTCCTTCATTGATTGCATTTTTATTTATCCCGCTTCTTTTGCCTTGAGGGGTAGCTAACATTTATTTTTTTTGCAATTAATTGCTAGCGAAAGTGAAGTGGTGCTAGCATTATTAATCATCCACCAAATTTATTGGTAATATTTTTTTTAACTTTCATGTTGTTATTTTTTATTCAAGGCAGTGATGGGGACATAAATCCTTTTTGGAGAAGATGAACGTTGATTTTTCAATTGTAAAAGAGGTTGTGTTATAAAACTCTTGGTAGGTAGGTGAGCCTCTTGTGTATGTGCATGGTTTTATTGTGGTCGATTTAGTTGAAATCTTTGAGTGGGGATTCAAAGTAATGGAGATAAATCTTGAAGAGGATCGACCCAGTGTGAATCATTGTTGTCTTTATTCTTTTGTCATTACTCGCCCTTTTATTGATCCTACTTCTTTTGTCTTTAGGTGAAGTTGACATTTACTATTCCTACAACTCATTGTGTTCTTTATTCTTCTTTCATTGATTACATTTTTATTGAACCCATTTTTTGTCTTGAGGGGTAGTTGACATTTAGTTTTGTTTCAATTAATTGCTAGCAAAAATGAAGTGGTGCTAGCATTATTAATCATCTGCCAAATTTATTGTAATATCTTTTTAACTTTCACCTTGTTATTATTTATTGAAGATAGTGGATGTAGATTTTGAAGAGATCGAACAACTTTAAATTACTATGTTCTTTATTCTTCTTTTATTGATTGCCCTTTTATTGATCCTACTTCTTTTATCTTGAGGGATAGTTGACATTTATTGTTCTCACATTTAATTGTCCGATTGGGAGTCGAACCCTTGACTTGCGGTACAACGTTAAGCCTTGTAAGAGTCTCCCGAGTAATAATATTTCCCTGTGTTCTAAACATGTCTTTCTAAGTTTCCTCTATTCTGCTTCTTTGCTTCTCTGCTTCTATTTTTGATATGGCTTTAGCTTAGATCCTTGTTCGGTGATACTTAGAAATTGAGAGTATTCCTTCTTGAATGATTGATTTCGTTCCTTCTTGGATTGTTGAAAGATAAAAGGACAGGATCCTTTGAGTGCCCAAGAGTTGGCCATTGTGTTGATCCAAGTCATACTTTTTTAAGCAGTCCAAGTTTGAGTTTTTGAGATTATTCTCTTTTGAATACTTCCAGTTTGTAGGTCATCACTATATATGGTATCAGAAATTAAGCTAGAGTTGAAGAAGCTCTATCCATCCATGTATCTAGAAACTTCCTGTTCAGCTGTGTCTTTAGATACTACTCCTTCTTTCTGTCAGACTGCATCTAAAAAATTAGATTACTTATATGAAGTCACTATAGATTCATCTTCTCAGTTTTCTCCTAAAATCATCCTTTTATGGACCCTTATACAAATTATGCTATGTCCATAGTTTCCCTCTGGAAATCTTTTAAGTCTCTTATTCATCAAACACCTTCTTCTATCCTAGAGTATGTCCAATGCTCAAAGATGGATCAACATCCTATTGTAGCCACTGGTAAAGAGGAATTCATTACTCTTTACATTCCAGAAGACTTTCCTCGTCAATGGAAGCAACACGGTTACACTCATCTTCATTTTGGCACTGTTCGCATAGCTCTCACCCTCCATGGCAGAAAGGGTCTTCCTATGGTTGCTTGAGTTGCCCTCTTGGATACCTGCTTTCTAGCATATCAGCATGCTTGTATAGCCACTGTTGAAGCAACACTAAATACCGGCACGTCATTCATTACCTTGTACCCTAACTTCAATATGTCCTTGGCGGATCACATCTGCTAAATGCTCTCAAAGTACAGGTCCAGATTGTAGGAGCCTCTCAGATACATGATGCTCTTACTGCAACTTTACATTATCAAATGATCTACCGAGTTCAAAATCATGCCACAGATCTCTCCCTTCCTGGTGGAGAAGATGCCCTTCTCATCGAGATAGATGACAAACAGTCGGCTATTTGCACTCTTGTCCCAAGACAAATTCTGAAATCTAAACTTCTCAGTCTCCTCCCTGATGCTTGGGTTAATGAGTATCAAAAAGTCCATGAAGCTGCAAACCAACCTCTAGGATCGTCCTCTTCCCAGATCTCCTAGAATTCTAATGGTTCTGTTTCCATCAAATTCGATCATATGCATCTCCAGTCTATCAAGAAAAACTATCCAAGGATTGCTATGATTCGTCTTCCTGTCTCTAATCCTTCTCTATCCAAGGATTGCTATGATTCTTCTTGATAGGATTACCAGACTAGGACCAGAGAATCCCCCGGTCTCCAACCGAGATACTTTTCCCGACATCACAAAATGGTACACACCAAATGCAAAGCCAGTTGTCTTTGAAACAGATCCATTCTCCAATCACTGTTATTGGGGTAGCTGCACTTCTTGTGAGTCATGTCAAAACTGTTGCCTTGAATATGGTCTTGATCCAGAAGACTGCACCTGCGGATATTCCAGTCGAAGAAGAAGGAAGAAGAAGCAAATTTCTTCTCCGTGTTCCACTAAAGCACCTGATATAGTTCCATATTATCAACAAGGAGCTCAAGTTGTCCAAACTCACAGTAGATATGACTTTTTCATTGCTGAAATTCCATCCACATGGTTACCTCCTAAACCAAAACCACCACTTCATCCTTATTACTCTTGATGAGATCAAACAACTACAACTAATTGTGTTCTTTATTTGCCTTTCATTGACAGCCCTTCTATTGATCCTACTTCTTTTGTCTTGAGGGATAGTTGACATTTACTGTTCCTAGAAACTAATTGCTAGAAAAAGTGAAGTAATGCAAGCATTATTAATCATTTGAAAAATTTATTGATAATATATATCTATCTCTGATCTTATTTTTACTTAATCAAGGTTGTCTTGAGGACATATAACCTTTTTGGAGAGGATGACCCGCGGTTCTTGAATAGTAAAAGTGGTTGTTTTGCAAATTCCTTCTAGAGTTAACCTCTTGTGTACCTATTTTTGGTGTTATTATACTAGATTTTGTTGAAATCCTTGAGTACGTACTCAAGAGTGTGGATGTAGATCATGAAGAGATCGTACCGCTATAAATCTATAGATCCTACTTCTTTTGTCCCGAGGGGCAGTTGAAATCTATTGTTTTCACTTTCTATTGCAATCTTGAAGAGATCAAACAACTACAACTCATTGTGTTCTTTATTTGCCTTTCAATGATAGCCCTTCTACTGATCCTACTTCTTTTGTCTTGAGGGATAGTTGACATTTACTGTTCCTAGAAACTAATTGCTAGCAAAAGTGAAGTAATGCAAGCATTATTTATCTCTGATCTTATTTTTACTTAATCAAGGTTTTCTTGAGGACATATAACCTTTTTGGAGAGGATGACCCATGATTCTTGAATAGTAAAAGTGGTTGTTTTGCAAATTCCTTCTAGAGTTAACCTCTTGTGTACCTATTTTTGGTGTTATTATACTAGATTTTGTTGAAATCCTTGAGTACGTACTCAAGAGTGTGGATGTAGATCATGAAGAGATCGTACCGCTATAAATCTATAGATCCTACTTCTTTTGTCCCGAAGGGCAGTGGAAATCTATTGTTTTCACTTTCTATTGCAATCTTGAAGAGATCAAACAACTACAACTCATTGTGTTCTTTATTTGCCTTTCATTGACAGCCCTTCTATTGATCCTACTTCTTTTGTCTTGAGGGATAGTTGACATTTACTGTTCCTAGAAACTAATTGCTAGCAAAAGTGAAGTAATGCAAGCATTATTAATCATTTGAAAAATTTATTCATAATATATATCTATCTCTGATCTTATTTTTACTTAATCAAGGTTGTCTTGAGGACATATAACCTTTTTGGAGAGGATGACCCATGATTCTTGAATAGTAAAAGTGGTTGTTTTGCAAATTCCTTCTAGAGTTAAACTCTTGTGTACCTATTTTTGGTGTTATTATACTAGATTTTGTTGAAATCCTTGAGTACGTATTCAAGAGTGTGGATGTAGATCATGAAGAGATCGTACCGCTATAAATCTGTAGATCCTACTTCTTTTGTCCCGAAGGGCAGTTGAAATCTACTGTTTTCACTTTCTATTGCAATCTTGATGAGATCAAACAACTACAACTAATTGTGTTCTTTATTTGCCTTTCATTGACAGCCCTTCTATTGATCCTACTTCTTTTGTCTTGAGGGATAGTTGACATTTACTGTTCCTTGAAACTAATTGCTAGCAAAAGTGAAGTAATGCAAGCATTATTTATCATTTGAAAAATTTATTGATAATATCTATCTATCTATGATCTTATTTTTACTTAATCAAGGTTGTCTTGAGGACATATAACTTTTTTGGAGAGGATGACCCATGATTCTTGAATAGTAAAAGTGGTTGTTTTGTAAATTCCTTATAGAGTTAACCTCTTGTGTACCTATTTTTGGTGTTATTATACTAGATTTTGTTGAAATCCTTGAGTACGTACTCAAGAGTGTGGATGTAGATCATGAAGAGATCGTACCGCTATAAATCTATAGATCCTACTTCTTTTGTCCCGAAGAGCGATTTGAAATCTATTGTTTTCACTTTCTATTGCAATCTTGAAGAGATCAAACAACTACAACTCATTGTGTTCTTTATTTGCCTTTCATTGATAGCCCTTCTACTGATCCTACTTCTTTTGTCTCGAGGGATAGTTGACATTTACTGTTCCTAGAAACTAATTGCTAGCAAAAGTGAAGTAATGCAAGCATTATTAATCATTTGAAAAATTTATTGATAATATCTATCTATCTATGATCTTATTTTTACTTAATCAAGGTTGTCTTGAGGACATATAACCTTTTTGGAGAGGATGACCCGCGGTTCTTGAATAGTAAAATTGGTTGTTTTGCAAATTCCTTCTAGAGTTAACCTCTTGTGTACCTATTTTTGGTGTTATTATACTAGATTTTGTTGAAATCCTTGAGTACGTACTCAAGAGTGTGGATGTAGATCATGAAGAGATCGTATGCCTATAAATCTATAGATCCTACTTCTTTTGTCCCGAGGGGCAGTTGAAATCTATTGTTTTCACTTTCTATTGCAATCTTGAACAGATCAAACAACTACAACTCATTGTGTTCTTTATTTGCCTTTCATTGACAGCCCTTCTATTGATCCTACTTCTTTTGTCTTGAGGGATAGTTGACATTTACTGTTCCTAGAAACTAATTGCTAGCAAAAGTGAAGTAATGCAAGCATTATTAATCATTTGAAAAATTTATTGATAATATATATCTATCTCTGATCTTATTTTTACTTAATCAAGGTTGTCTTGAGGACATATAACCTTTTTGGAGAGGATGACCCGCGGTTCTTGAATAGTAAAATTGGTTGTTTTGCAAATTCCTTCTAGAGTTAACCTCTTGTGTACCTATTTTTGGTGTTATTATACTAGATTTTGTTGAAATCCTTGAGTACGTACTCAAGAGTGTGGATGTAGATCATGAAGAGATCGTACAGCTATAAATCTATAGATCCTACTTCTTTTGTCCCGAGGGGCAGTTGAAATCTATTGTTTTCACTTTCTATTGCAATCTTGAAGAGATCAAACAACTACAACTCATTGTGTTCTTTATTTGCCTTTCATTGACAGCCCTTCTACTGATCCTACTTCTTTTGTCTCGAGGGATAGTTGACATTTACTGTTCCTAGAAACTAATTGCTAGCAAAAGTGAAGTAATGCAAGCATTATTAATCATTTGAAAAATTTATTGATAATATCTATCTATCTCTGAACTTATTTTTAGTTAATCAAGGTTGTCTTGAGGACATATAACATTTTTGGAGAGGATGACACGCGGTTCTTGAATAGTAAAAGTGGTTGTTTTGTAAATTCCTTCTAGAGTTAACCTCTTGTGTACCTATTTTTGGTGTTATTATACTAGATTTTGTTGAAATCCTTGAGTACGTACTCAAGAGTGTGGATGTAGATCATGAAGAGATCGTACCGCTATAAATCTATAGATCCTACTTCTTTTGTCCCGAAGGGCAGTGGAAATCTATTGTTTTCACTTTCTATTGCAATCTTGAAGAGATCAAACAACTACAACTCATTGTGTTCTTTATTTGCCTTTCATTGACAGCCCTTCTATTGATCCTACTTCTTTTGTCTCGAGGGATAGTTGACATTTACTGTTCCTAGAAACTAATTGCTAGCAAAAGTGAAGTAACGCAAGCATTATTAATCATTTGAAAAATTTATTGATAATATCTATCTATCTCTGAACTTATTTTTAGTTAATCAAGGTTGTCTTGAGGACATATAACATTTTTGGAGAGGATGACACGCGGTTCTTGAATAGTAAAAGTGGTTGTTTTGCAAATTCCTTCTAGAGTTACCCTCTTGTGTACCTATTTTTGGTGTTATTATATTAGATTTTATTGAAATCCTTGAGTACGTACTCAAGAGTGTGGATGTAGATCATGAAGAGATCGTACAGCTATAAATCTATAGTTCCTACTTCTTTTGTCCCGAGTGGCAGTTGAAATCTATTGTTTTCACTTTCTATTGCAATCTTGAAGAGATCAAACAACTACAACTCATTGTGTTCTTTATTAGCCTTTCATTGATAGCCCTTCTACTGATCCTACTTCTTTTGTCTCGAGGGATAGTTGACATTTACTGTTCCTAGAAACTAATTGCTAGCAAAAGTGAAGTAATGCAAGCATTATTTATCATTTGATAAATTTATTGATAATATCTATCTATCTATGATCTTATTTTTACTTAATCAAGGTTGTCTTGAGGACATATAACTTTTTTGGAGAGGATGACCCATGATTCTTGAATAGTAAAGTGGTTGTTTTGTAAATTCCTTATAGAGTTAACCTCTTGTGTACCTATTTTTGGTGTTATTATACTAGATTTTGTTGAAATCCTTGAGTACGTATTCAAGAGTGTGGATGTAGATCATGAAGAGATCGTACCGCTATAAATCTATAGATCCTACTTCTTTTGTCCC
This sequence comes from Rauvolfia tetraphylla, assembly GCA_030512225.1. Lineage (NCBI taxonomy): Eukaryota > Viridiplantae > Streptophyta > Magnoliopsida > Gentianales > Apocynaceae > Rauvolfia > Rauvolfia tetraphylla. The sequence goes on from JAJQKT010000061.1 coordinate 802,100, forward strand.
GAAGAGCGGTTTGAAATCTATTGTTTTCACTTTCTATTGCAATCTTGAAGAGATCAAACAACTACAACTCATTGTGTTCTTTATTTGCCTTTCATTGATAGCCCATCTATTGATCCTACTTCTTTGTCTTGAGGGATAGTTGGCATTTACTGTTCCTAGAAACTAATTGCTAGCAAAAGTGAAGTAATGCAAGCATTATTAATCATTTGAAAAATTTATTGATAATATCTATCTATCTCTGAACTTATTTTTAGTTAATCAAGGTTGTCTTGAGGACATATAACATTTTTGGAGAGGATGACACGCGGTTCTTGAATAGTAAAAGTGGTTGTTTTGCAAATTCCTTCTAGAGTTAACCTCTTGTGTACCTATTTTTGGTGTTATTATATTAGATTTTGTTGAAATCCTTGAGTACGTACTCAAGAGTGTGGATGTAGATCATGAAGAGATCGTACAGCTATAAATCTATAGTTCCTACTTCTTTTGTCCCGAGGGGCAGTTGAAATCTATTGTTTTCACTTTCTATTGCAATCTTGAAGAGATCAAACAACTACAACTCATTGTGTTCTTTATTAGCCTTTCATTGATAGCCCTTCTACTGATCCTACTTCTTTTGTCTCGAGGGATAGTTGACATTTACTGTTCCTAGAAACTAATTGCTAGCAAAAGTGAAGTAATGCAAGCATTATTTATCATTTGAAAATTTTATTGATAATATCTATCTATCTATGATCTTATTTTTACTTAATCAAGGTTGTCTTGAGGACATATAACTTTTTTGGAGAGGATGACCCATGATTCTTGAATAGTAAAGTGGTTGTTATGCAAATTCCTTCTAGAGTTAACCTCTTGTGTACCTATTTTTGGTGTTATTATACTAGATTTTGTTGAAATCCTTGAGTACGTATTCAAGAGTGTGGATGTAGATCATGAAGAGATCGTACCGCTATAAATCTATAGATCCTACTTCTTTTGTCCCGAAGGGCAGTTGAAATCTATTGTTTTCACTTTCTATTGCAATCTTGAAGAGATCAAACAACTACAACTCATTGTGTTCTTTATTTGCCTTTCATTGATAGCCCATCTATTGATCCTACTTCTTTGTCTTGAGGGATAGTTGGCATTTACTGTTCCTAGAAACTAATTGCTAGCAAAAGTGAAGTAATGCAAGCATTATTAATCATTTGAAAAATTTATTGATAATATATATCTATCTCTGATCTTATTTTTACTTTTTTTTTTTAAACCACCTGCAATGGTGGGGGGTTTGGCATAGACCCCTACCTGTTTATTAACAATGGTAATTAATTTACAATGAAAGAGAAACTAAAAGAAAACACCAAATAGTAGGCAAAACAGAAAGATAAGCCAATAGTATAAATAGCAAGATCCTAATTAACTCCGTAGATTTGGAACTCCTTGCTTGTCTAGGATGAGATGTCCTCGGGCAGCTTGCGGTAGTTGATCCCAAGCATATATATAGGAAGTACCAGCGTCGATATACCCTTGATTGGCCAAGGCATCTGCAACCACATTTGCTTCTCGGTAAACATGTGAAAAGGAAAAATTCTTGCCTTTGGTGAGTGAGAGAATATGACGCAAAGTATACCTAAATCTCCAAGCGGGCCTATGTTTAGCAAGAACTGAGTTAAGTAATAGTAGTGAGTCTGTTTGGACTACCACATAAGAATACTGTAGTGATAGACATAGTTTTACACCCAAAAGTAATCCCCCGCAACTCTTCCTCAAAATTAGTTCGGATGCCAATATAGGAGTAAAAGGCAGCAATAAAGTTTCCATTGGATGTTCTAAGAACTCCTCCGACCGATGAATTCCCCGGATTTCGCTTTGAAGCCCCCATCAATATTCAAGATTACTTGATCCGGATCATAATCTTGCTTCCATTTCACTACAAGTGGATGGCGATGTTTTTTCGGAGTGAGCGGATGCATAGGAATGCCAAAAATAGATAAGGCCGAGACAAAGCCCTTTGCATGAGCTAATGATAGGAGGTAACCCAAAATAGATTGCTTCAAATGATATAGAGTCACCCTAGTCGCTTCGAAGCGGTACGTATTCCTAGATTTCCACAACTCCCAACAGATAATGGCCGGTACAAGTCGAAGGAGAAATGACTTTGTTCTCTTACTGAGCCACCATGTTTGTAATCGCAAGTGAAGTGATAAACCTTCCGAAGGCAATAACCCAAAGAACCCTTCGAAATAAGTCCAAATATGATGTGCAAAAGGACACATGGAGAAAAGATGATCAAAAGTTTCTGTAGCAAGCCCACAAAAACACCTAGATGCCAAATGAAATCCCAATTTCTTCATAGTACAATCCAAGGGCAGATGACCATTCAGCAATTTCCACATAAACACAGAAACAGTAGTAGGGCATTCCTTACTCCAGATACACTGCCTTGAAAAAATAGTTGGGTTGGCTGGTTGTATAATCTTTAATACCGAGGAAAGCGTGAACTTACCATGAGGCTTGAGCTTCCAAATAAACTGATCACTTTCCTCAGTTAGATGTATAGAATATGAGGAAATTCTTTGTACTAGATGTTGAGGCAAACTAATCAAACCTATCTGAAAATCATTAAAGAAGTGTCTGACAGAGAGGTGATGATCCTGTATCTCTGTAAGCTCCTTAAGCTTCCCCTTTAGAGTCCAATCTTCCCACCAGAAATTCGAGTCTCCACTACCCATCTGATCTTATTTTTACTTAATCAAGGTTGTCTTGAGGACATATAACCTTTTTGGAGAGGATGACCCATGATTCTTGAATAGTAAAAGCGGTTGTTTTACAAATTCCTTCTAGAGTTAACCTCTTGTGTACCTATTTTTGGTGTTATTATACTAGATTTTGTTGAAATCCTTGAGTACGTACTCAAGAGTGTGGATGTAGATCATGAAGAGATCGTACCGCTATAAATCTATAGATCCTACTTCTTTTGTCCCGAAGGGCAGTGGAAATCTATTGTTTTCACTTTCTATTGCAATCTTGAAGAGATCAAACAACTACAACTCATTGTGTTCTTTATTTGCCTTTCATTGATAGCCCTTCTACTGATCCTACTTCTTTTGTCTTGAGGGATAGTTGACATTTACTGTTCCTAGAAACTAATTCCTAGCAAAAGTGAAGTAATGCAAGCATTATTTATCATTTGAAAAATTTATTCATAATATCTATCTATCTCTGATCTTATTTTTACTTAATCAAGGTTGTCTTGAGGACATATAACCTTTTTGGAGAGGATGACCCATGATTCTTGAATAGTAAAAGCGGTTGTTTTACAAATTCCTTCTAGAGTTAACCTCTTGTGTACCTATTTTTGGTGTTATTATACTAGATTTTGTTGAAATCCTTGAGTACGTACTCAAGAGTGTGGATGTAGATCATGAAGAGATCGTACCGCTATAAATCTATAGATCCTACTTCTTTTGTCCCGAGGGGCAGTTGAAATCTATTGTTTTCACTTTCTATTGCAATCTTGAAGAGATCAAACAACTACAACTCATTGTGTTCTTTATTTGCCTTTCATTGATAGCCCTTCTACTGATCCTACTTCTTTTGTCTTGAGGGATAGTTGACATTTACTGTTCCTAGAAACTAATTGCTCGCACAAGTTAAGTAATGCAAGCATTATTTATCATTTGAAAAATTTATTGATAATATCTATCTATCTCTGAACTTATTTTTAGTTAATCATGGTTGTCTTGAGGACATATAACATTTTTGGAGAGGATGACACGCGGTTCTTGAATAGTAAAAGTGGTTGTTTTGTAAATTCCTTCTAGAGTTAACCTCTTGTGTACCTATTTTTGGTGTTATTATATTAGATTTTGTTGAAATCCTTGAGTACGTACTCAAGAGTGTGGATGTAGATCATGAAGAGATCGTACCGCTATAAATCTATAGATCCTACTTCTTTTGTCCCGAGGGGCAGTTGAAATCTATTGTTTTCACTTTCTATTGCAATTTTGAAGAGATCAAACAACTACAACTCATTGTGTTCTTTATATGCCATTCATTGATAGCCCTTCTACTGATCCTACTTCTTTTGTCTCGAGGGATAGTTGACATTTACTGTTCCTAGAAACTAATTGCTAGCAAAAGTGAAGTAATGCAAGCATTATTAATCATTTGAAAAATTTATTGATAATATCTATCTATCTCTGATCTTATTTTTAGTTAATCAAGGTTGTCTTGAGGACATATAACATTTTTGGAGAGGATGACACGCGGTTCTTGAATAGTAAAAGTGGTTGTTTTGTAAATTCCTTCTAGAGTTAACCTCTTGTGTACCTATTTTTGGTGTTATTATACTAGATTTTGTTGAAATCCTTGAGTACGTACTCAAAAGTGTGGATGTAGATCATGAAGAGATCGTACCGCTATAAATCTATAGATCCTACTTCTTTTGTCCCGAGGGGCAGTTCAAATCTATTGTATTCACTTTCTATTGCAATCTTGAAGAGATCAAACAACTACAATTCATTGTGTTCTTTATTTGCCTTTCATTGATAGCCCTTCTACTGATCCTACTTCTTTTGTCTTGAGGGATAGTTGACATTTACTCGTTCCTAGAAACTAATTCCTAGCAAAAGTGAAGTAATGCAAGCATTATTTATCATTTGAAAAATTTATTCATAATATCTATCTATCTCTGATCTTATTTTTACTTAATCAAGGTTTTCTTGAGGACATATAACCTTTTTGGAGAGGATGACCCATGATTCTTGAATAGTAAAAGTGGTTGTTTTGCAAATTCCTTCTAGAGTTAACCTCTTGTGTACCTATTTTTGGTGTTATTATACTAGATTTTGTTGAAATCCTTGAGTACGTACTCAAGAGTGTGGATGTAGATCATGAAGAGATCGTACAGCTATAAATCTATAGTTCCTACTTCTTTTGTCCCGAGGGGCAGTTGAAATCTATTGTTTTCACTTTCTATTGCAATTTTGAAGAGATCAAACAACTACAACTCATTGTGTTCTTTATATGCCATTCATTGATAGCCCTTCTACTGATCCTACTTCTTTTGTCTTGAGGGATAGTTGACATTTACTGTTCCTAGAATCTAATTGCTAGCAAAAGTGAAGTAATGCAAGCATTATTTATCATTTGAAAAATTTATTGATAATATCTATCTATCTCTGAACTTATTTTTAGTTAATCAAGGTTGTCTTGAGGACATATAACATTTTTGGAGAGGATGACCCGCGGTTCTTGAATAGTAAAAGTGGTTGTTTTGCAAATTCCTTCTAGAATTACCCTCTTGTGTACCTATTTTTGGTGTTATTATATTAGATTTTGTTGAAATCCTTGAGTACGTACTCAAGAGTGTGGATGTAGATCATGAAGAGATCGTACCGCTATAAATCTATAGTTCCTACTTCTTTTGTCCCGAGGGGCAGTTGAAATCTATTGTTTTCACTTTCTATTGCAATCTTGAAGAGATCAAACAACTACAACTCATTGTGTTCTTTATATGCCATTCATTGATAGCCCTTCTACTGATCCTACTTCTTTTGTCTTGAGGGATAGTTGACATTTACTGTTCCTAGAATCTAATTGCTAGCAAAAGTGAAGTAATGCAAGCATTATTTATCATTTGAAAAATTTATTGATAATATCTATCTATCTCTCGATCTTATTTTTTAGTTAATCAAGGTTGTCTTGAGGACATATAACCTTTTTTTGGAGAGGATGACACGCGGTTCTTGAATAGTAAAAGTGGTTGTTTTGCAAATTCCTTCTAGAGTTAACCTCTTGTGTACCTATTTTTGGTGTTATTATATTAGATTTTGTTGAAATCCTTGAGTACGTACTCAAGAGTGTGGATGTAGATCATGAAGAGATCGTACCGCTATAAATCTATAGATCCTACTTCTTTTGTCCCGAGGGCGCTTCAAATCTATTGTATTTCACTTTTCTATTGCAATCTTGAAGAGATCAAACAACTACAACTCATTGTGTTCTTTATTTGCCTTTCATTGACAGCCCTTCTATTGATCCTACTTCTTTTGTCTTGAGGGATAGTTGACATTTACTGTTCCTAGAAACTAATTGCTAGCAAAAGTGAAGTAATGCAAGCATTATTAATCATTTGAAAAATTTATTGATAATATCTATCTATCTCTGATCTTATTTTTAGTTAATCAAGGTTGTCTTGAGGACATATAACATTTTTGGAGAGGATGACCCGCGGTTCTTGAATAGTAAAAGTGGTTGTTTTGCAAATTCCTTCTAGAGTTAACCTCTTGTGTACCTATTTTTGGTGTTATTATACTAGATTTTGTTGAAATCCTTGAGTACGTACTCAAGAGTGTGGATGTAGATCATGAAGAGATCGTACCGCTATAAATCTATAGATCCTACTTCTTTTGTCCCGAGGGGCAGTTGAAATCTATTGTTTTCACTTTCTATTGCAATCTTGAAGAGATCAAACAACTACAACTCATTGTGTTCTTTATTTGCCTTTCATTGATAGCCCTTCTACTGATCCTACTTCTTTTGTCTTGAGGGATAGTTGACATTTACTGTTCCTAGAAACTAATTGCTAGCAAAAGTTAAGTAATGCAAGCATTATTTATCATTTGAAAAATTTATTGATAATATCTATCTATCTCTGATCTTATTTTTAGTTAATCAAGGTTGTCTTGAGGACATATAACCTTTTTGGAGAGGATGACCCGCGGTTCTTGAATATTAAAAGTGGTTGTTTTGCAAATTCCTTCTAGAGTTAACCTCTTGTGTACCTATTTTTGGTGTTATTATACTAGATTTTGTTGAAATCCTTGAGTACGTACTCAAGAGTGTGGATGTAGATCATGAAGAGATCGTACCGCTATAAATCTATAGATCCTACTTCTTTTGTCCCGAGGGGCAGTTGAAATCTATTGTTTTCACTTTCTATTGCAATCTTGAAGAGATCAAACAACTACAACTCATTGTGTTCTTTATTTGCCTTTCATTGATAGCCCTTCTATTGATCCTACTTCTTTTGTCTTGAGGGATAGTTGACATTTACTGTTCCTAGAAACTAATTGCTAGCAAAAGTGAAGTAATGCAAGCATTATTAATCATTTGAAAAATTTATTGATAATATCTATCTATCTCTGATCTTATTTTTTAGTTAATCAAGGTTGTCTTGAGGACATATAACCTTTTTTGGAGAGGATGACCCGCGGTTCTTGAATATTAAAAGTGGTTGTTTTGCAAATTCCTTCTAGAGTTAACCTCTTGTGTACCTATTTTTGGTGTTATTATACTAGATTTTGTTGAAATCCTTGAGTACGTACTCAAGAGTGTGGATGTAGATCATGAAGAGATCGTACCGCTATAAATCTATAGATCCTACTTCTTTTGTCCCGAGGGGCAGTTGAAATCTATTGTTTTCACTTTCTATTGCAATCTTGAAGAGATCAAACAACTACAACTCATTGTGTTCTTTATTTGCCTTTCATTGACAGCCCTTCTATTGATCCTACTTCTTTTGTCTTGAGGGATAGTTGACATTTACTGTTCCTAGAAACTAATTGCTAGCAAAAGTGAAGTAATGCAAGCATTATTAATCATTTGAAAAATTTATTGATAATATCTATCTATCTCTGATCTTATTTTTAGTTAATCAAGGTTGTCTTGAGGACATATAACCTTTTTGGAGAGGATGACCCGCGGTTCTTGAATATTAAAAGTGGTTGTTTTGCAAATTCCTTCTAGAGTTAACCTCTTGTGTACCTATTTTTGGTGTTATTATACTAGATTTTGTTGAAATCCTTGAGTACGTACTCAAGAGTGTGGATGTAGATCATGAAGAGATCGTACCGCTATAAATCTATAGATCCTACTTCTTTTGTCCCGATGGGGCGCTTGAAATCTATTGTTTTCACTTTCTATTGCAATCTTGAAGAGATCAAACAACTACAACTCATTGTGTTCTTTATTTGCCTTTCATTGATAGCCCTTCTACCGATCCTACTTCTTTTGTCTTGAGGGATAGTTGACATTTACTGTTCCTAGAAATCTAATTGCTAGCAAAAGTGAAGTAATGCAAGCATTATTTATCATTTGAAAAATTTATTGATAATATCTATCTATCTCTGATCTTATTTTTACTTAATCAAGGTTGTCTTGAGGACATATAACCTTTTTGGAGAGGATGACCCATGATTCTTGAATAGTAAAAGTGGTTGTTTTGCAAATTCCTTCTAGAGTTAACCTCTTGTGTACCTATTTTTGGTGTTATTATACTAGATTTTGTTGAAATCCTTGAGTACGTACTCAAGAGTGTGGATGTAGATCATGAAGAGATCGTACCGCTATAAATCTATAGATCCTACTTCTTTTGTCCCGAGGGCAGTTGAAATCTATTGTTTTCACTTTCTATTGCAATCTTGAAGAGATCAAACAACTACAACTCATTGTGTTCTTTATTTGCCTTTCATTGATAGCCCTTCTACCGATCCTACTTCTTTTGTCTTGAGGGATAGTTGACATTTACTGTTCCTAGAAACTAATTGCTAGCAAAAGTGAAGTAATGCAAGCATTATTAATCATTTGAAAAATTTATTGATAATATCTATCTATCTCTGATCTTATTTTTAGTTAATCAAGGTTGTCTTGAGGACATATAACCTTTTTTGGAGAGGATGACCCGCGGTTCTTGAATAGTAAAAGTGGTTGTTTTGCAAATTCCTTCTAGAGTTAACCTCTTGTGTACCTATTTTTGGTGTTATTATACTAGATTTTGTTGAAATCCTTGAGTACGTACTCAAGAGTGTGGATGTAGATCATGAAGAGATCGTACCGCTATAAATCTATAGATCCTACTTCTTTTGTCCCGAGGGGCAGTTGAAATCTATTGTTTTCACTTTCTATTGCAATCTTGAAGAGATCAAACAACTACAACTCATTGTGTTCTTTATTTGCCTTTCATTGATAGCCCTTCTACTGATCCTACTTCTTTTGTCTTGAGGGATAGTTGACATTTATCGTTCCTAGAAACTAATTGCTAGCAAAAGTGAAGTAATGCAAGCATTATTAATCATTTGAAAAATTTATTGATAATATCTATCTATCTCTGATCTTATTTTTTACTTAATCAAGGTTGTCTTGAGGACATATAACCTTTTTTGGAGAGGATGACCCATGATTCTTGAATAGTAAAAGTGGTTGTTTTGCAAATTCCTTCTAGAGTTAACCTCTTGTGTACCTATTTTTTGGTGTTATTATACTAGATTTTGTTGAAATCCTTGAGTACGTACTCAAGAGTGTGGATGTAGATCATGAAGAGATCGTACCGCTATAAATCTATAGATCCTACTTCTTTTGTCCCGAGCGGCGCTTGAAATCTATTGTTTTCACTTTCTATTGCAATCTTGAAGAGATCAAACAACTACAACTCATTGTGTTCTTTATTTGCCTTTCATTGATAGCCCTTCTATTCGATCCTACTTCTTTTGTCTTGAGGGATAGTTGACATTTACTGTTCCTAGAAACTAATTGCTAGCAAAAGTGAAGTAATGCAAGCATTATTAATCATTTGAAAAATTTATTGATAATATCTATCTATCTCTCGATCTTATTTTTTAGTTAATCAAGGTTGTCTTGAGGACATATAACCTTTTTTGGAGAGGATGACCCGCGGTTCTTGAATAGTAAAAAGTGGTTGTTTTGCAAATTCCTTCTAGAGTTAACCTCTTGTGTACCTATTTTTTGGTGTTATTATACTAGATTTTGTTGAAATCCTTGAGTACGTACTCAAGAGTGTGGATGTAGATCATGAAGAGATCGTACCGCTATAAATCTATAGATCCTACTTCTTTTGTCCCGAGTGGGCGCTTGAAATCTATTGTTTTCACTTTCTATTGCAATCTTGAAGAGATCAAACAACTACAACTCATTGTGTTCTTTATTTGCCTTTCATTGACAGCCCTTCTATTGATCCTACTTCTTTTGTCTTGAGGGATAGTTGACATTTACTGTTCCTAGAAACTAATTGCTAGCAAAAGTGAAGTAATGCAAGCATTATTTATCATTTGAAAAATTTATTGATAATATCTATCTATCTCTGATCTTATTTTTTAGTTAATCAAGGTTGTCTTGAGGACATATAACCTTTTTTGGAGAGGATGACCCGCGGTTCTTGAATAGTAAAAGTGGTTGTTTTGCAAATTCCTTCTAGAGTTAACCTCTTGTGTACCTATTTTTTGGTGTTATTATACTAGATTTTGTTGAAATCCTTGAGTACGTACTCAAGAGTGTGGATGTAGATCATGAAGAGATCGTACCGCTATAAATCTATAGATCCTACTTCTTTTGTCCCGAGGGCAGTTGAAATCTATTGTTTTCACTTTCTATTGCAATCTTGAAGAGATCAAACAACTACAACTCATTGTGTTCTTTATTTGCCTTTCATTGATAGCCCTTCTACTGATCCTACTTCTTTTGTCTTGAGGGATAGTTGACATTTACTCGTTCCTAGAAACTAATTGCTAGCAAAAGTGAAGTAATGCAAGCATTATTAATCATTTGAAAAAATTTATTGATAATATCTATCTATCTCTCGATCTTATTTTTTAGTTAATCAAGGTTGTCTTGAGGACATATAACCTTTTTGGAGAGGATGACCCGCGGTTCTTGAATATTAAAAGTGGTTGTTTTGCAAATTCCTTCTAGAGTTAACCTCTTGTGTACCTATTTTTGGTGTTATTATACTAGATTTTGTTGAAATCCTTGAGTACGTACTCAAGAGTGTGGATGTAGATCATGAAGAGATCGTACCGCTATAAATCTATAGATCCTACTTCTTTTGTCCCGAGGGGCAGTTGAAATCTATTGTTTTCACTTTCTATTGCAATCTTGAAGAGATCAAACAACTACAACTCATTGTGTTCTTTATTTGCCTTTCATTGACAGCCCTTCTATTGATCCTACTTCTTTTGTCTTGAGGGATAGTTGACATTTACTGTTCCTAGAAACTAATTGCTAGCAAAAGTGAAGTAATGCAAGCATTATTAATCATTTGAAAAATTTATTGATAATATCTATCTATCTCTGATCTTTATTTTTACTTAATCAAGGTTGTCTTGAGGACATATAACCTTTTTGGAGAGGATGACCCGTGGTTCTTGAATAGTAAAAGTGGTTGTTTTGCAAATTCCTTCTAGAGTTAACCTCTTGTGTACCTATTTTTGGTGTTATTATACTAGATTTTGTTGAAATCCTTGAGTACGTACTCAAGAGTGTGGATGTAGATCATGAAGAGATCGTACCGCTATAAATCTATAGATCCTACTTCTTTTGTCCCGAGGGGCAGTTGAAATCTATTGTTTTCACTTTCTATTGCAATCTTGAAGAGATCAAACAACTACAACTCATTGTGTTCTTTATTTGCCTTTCATTGATAGCCCTTCTACTGATCCTACTTCTTTTGTCTTGAGGGATAGTTGACATTTACTGTTCCTAGAAACTAATTGCTAGCAAAAGTGAAGTAATGCAAGCATTATTTATCATTTGAAAAATTTATTGATAATATCTATCTATCTCTGATCTTATTTTTACTTAATCAAGGTTGTCTTGAGGACATATAACCTTTTTGGAGAGGATGACCCGTGGTTCTTGAATAGTAAAAGTGGTTGTTTTGCAAATTCCTTCTAGAGTTAACCTCTTGTGTACCTATTTTTGGTGTTATTATACTAGATTTTGTTGAAATCCTTGAGTACGTACTCAAGAGTGTGGATGTAGATCATGAAGAGATCGTACCGCTATAAATCTATAGATCCTACTTCTTTTGTCCCGAGGGGCAGTTGAAATCTATTGTTTTCACTTTCTATTGCAATCTTGAAGAGATCAAACAACTACAACTCATTGTGTTCTTTATTTGCCTTTCATTGATAGCCCTTCTACTGATCCTACTTCTTTTGTCTTGAGGGATAGTTGACATTTACTGTTCCTAGAAACTAATTGCTAGCAAAAGTGAAGTAATGCAAGCATTATTAATCATTTGAAAAATTTATTGATAATATCTATCTATCTCTGATCTTTATTTTTACTTAATCAAGGTTGTCTTGAGGACATATAACCTTTTTGGAGAGGATGACCCATGATTCTTGAATAGTAAAAGTGGTTGTTTTGCAAATTCCTTCTAGAGTTAACCTCTTGTGTACCTATTTTTGGTGTTATTATACTAGATTTTGTTGAAATCCTTGAGTACGTACTCAAGAGTGTGGATGTAGATCATGAAGAGATCGTACCGCTATAAATCTATAGATCCTACTTCTTTTGTCCCGAGGGGCAGTTGAAATCTATTGTTTTCACTTTCTATTGCAATCTTGAAGAGATCAAACAACTACAACTCATTGTGTTCTTTATTTGCCTTTCATTGATAGCCCTTCTATTGATCCTACTTCTTTTGTCTTGAGGGATAGTTGACATTTACTCGTTCCTAGAAACTAATTGCTAGCAAAAGTGAAGTAATGCAAGCATTATTAATCATTTGAAAAATTTATTGATAATATCTATCTATCTCTCGATCTTATTTTTTAGTTAATCAAGGTTGTCTTGAGGACATATAACCTTTTTTGGAGAGGATGACCCGTGGTTCTTGAATAGTAAAAGTGGTTGTTTTGCAAATTCCTTCTAGAGTTAACCTCTTGTGTACCTATTTTTTGGTGTTATTATACTAGATTTTGTTGAAATCCTTGAGTACGTACTCAAGAGTGTGGATGTAGATCATGAAGAGATCGTACCGCTATAAATCTATAGATCCTACTTCTTTTGTCCCGAGCGGGCGCTTGAAATCTATTGTTTTCACTTTCTATTGCAATCTTGAAGAGATCAAACAACTACAACTCATTGTGTTCTTTATTTGCCTTTCATTGACAGCCCTTCTATTGATCCTACTTCTTTTGTCTTGAGGGATAGTTGACATTTACTGTTCCTAGAAACTAATTGCTAGCAAAAGTGAAGTAATGCAAGCATTATTAATCATTTGAAAAATTTATTGATAATATCTATCTATCTCTCGATCTTATTTTTTAGTTAATCAAGGTTGTCTTGAGGACATATAACCTTTTTTGGAGAGGATGACCCGTGGTTCTTGAATAGTAAAAGTGGTTGTTTTGCAAATTCCTTCTAGAGTTAACCTCTTGTGTACCTATTTTTTGGTGTTATTATACTAGATTTTGTTGAAATCCTTGAGTACGTACTCAAGAGTGTGGATGTAGATCATGAAGAGATCGTACCGCTATAAATCTATAGATCCTACTTCTTTTGTCCCGAGGGGCGCTTGAAATCTATTGTTTTCACTTTCTATTGCAATCTTGAAGAGATCAAACAACTACAACTCATTGTGTTCTTTATTTGCCTTTCATTGATAGCCCTTCTACTGATCCTACTTCTTTTGTCTTGAGGGATAGTTGACATTTACTGTTCCTAGAAACTAATTGCTAGCAAAAGTGAAGTAATGCAAGCATTATTTATCATTTGAAAAATTTATTGATAATATCTATCTATCTCTCGATCTTATTTTTTACTTAATCAAGGTTGTCTTGAGGACATATAACCTTTTTTGGAGAGGATGACCCATGATTCTTGAATAGTAAAAGTGGTTGTTTTGCAAATTCCTTCTAGAGTTAACCTCTTGTGTACCTATTTTTGGTGTTATTATACTAGATTTTGTTGAAATCCTTGAGTACGTACTCAAGAGTGTGGATGTAGATCATGAAGAGATCGTACCGCTATAAATCTATAGATCCTACTTCTTTTGTCCCGAGGGGCGCTTGAAATCTATTGTTTTCACTTTCTATTGCAATCTTGAAGAGATCAAACAACTACAACTCATTGTGTTCTTTATTTGCCTTTCATTGATAGCCCTTCTATTGATCCTACTTCTTTTGTCTTGAGGGATAGTTGACATTTACATGTTCCTAGAAACTAATTGCTAGCAAAAGTGAAGTAATGCAAGCATTATTAATCATTTGAAAAATTTATTGATAATATCTATCTATCTCTCGATCTTATTTTTTACTTAATCAAGGTTGTCTTGAGGACATATAACCTTTTTTGGAGAGGATGACCCGCGGTTCTTGAATAGTAAAAGTGGTTGTTTTGCAAATTCCTTCTAGAGTTAACCTCTTGTGTACCTATTTTTTGGTGTTATTATACTAGATTTTGTTGAAATCCTTGAGTACGTACTCAAGAGTGTGGATGTAGATCATGAAGAGATCGTACCGCTATAAATCTATAGATCCTACTTCTTTTGTCCCGAGTGGGCGCTTGAAATCTATTGTTTTCACTTTCTATTGCAATCTTGAAGAGATCAAACAACTACAACTCATTGTGTTCTTTATTTGCCTTTCATTGATAGCCCTTCTACTGATCCTACTTCTTTTGTCTTGAGGGATAGTTGACATTTACTGTTCCTAGAAACTAATTGCTAGCAAAAGTGAAGTAATGCAAGCATTATTTATCATTTGAAAAATTTATTGATAATATCTATCTATCTCTCGATCTTATTTTTTACTTAATCAAGGTTGTCTTGAGGACATATAACCTTTTTTGGAGAGGATGACCCATGGTTCTTGAATAGTAAAAGTGGTTGTTTTGCAAATTCCTTCTAGAGTTAACCTCTTGTGTACCTATTTTTTGGTGTTATTATACTAGATTTTGTTGAAATCCTTGAGTACGTACTCAAGAGTGTGGATGTAGATCATGAAGAGATCGTACCGCTATAAATCTATAGATCCTACTTCTTTTGTCCCGAGTGGGCGCTTGAAATCTATTGTTTTCACTTTCTATTGCAATCTTGAAGAGATCAAACAACTACAACTCATTGTGTTCTTTATTTGCCTTTCATTGACAGCCCTTCTATTGATCCTACTTCTTTTGTCTTGGGGGATAGTTGACATTTACTGTTCCTAGAAACTAATTGCTAGCAAAAGTGAAGTAATGCAAGCATTATTAATCATTTGAAAAATTTATTGATAATATCTATCTATCTCTGATCTTATTTTTAGTTAATCAAGGTTGTCTTGAGGACATATAACCTTTTTGGAGAGGATGACCCGTGGTTCTTGAATAGTAAAAGTGGTTGTTTTGCAAATTCCTTCTAGAGTTAACCTCTTGTGTACCTATTTTTGGTGTTATTATACTAGATTTTGTTGAAATCCTTGAGTACGTACTCAAGAGTGTGGATGTAGATCATGAAGAGATCGTACCGCTATAAATCTATAGATCCTACTTCTTTTGTCCCGAGTGGGCGCTTGAAATCTATTGTTTTCACTTTCTATTGCAATCTTGAAGAGATCAAACAACTACAACTCATTGTGTTCTTTATTTGCCTTTCATTGATAGCCCTTCTACTGATCCTACTTCTTTTGTCTTGAGGGATAGTTGACATTTACTGTTCCTAGAAACTAATTGCTAGCAAAAGTGAAGTAATGCAAGCATTATTAATCATTTGAAAAATTTATTGATAATATCTATCTATCTCTCGATCTTATTTTTTACTTAATCAAGGTTGTCTTGAGGACATATAACCTTTTTTGGAGAGGATGACCCATGGTTCTTGAATAGTAAAAGTGGTTGTTTTGCAAATTCCTTCTAGAGTTAACCTCTTGTGTACCTATTTTTTGGTGTTATTATACTAGATTTTGTTGAAATCCTTGAGTACGTACTCAAGAGTGTGGATGTAGATCATGAAGAGATCGTACCGCTATAAATCTATAGATCCTACTTCTTTTGTCCCGAGTGGGCGCTTGAAATCTATTGTTTTCACTTTCTATTGCAATCTTGAAGAGATCAAACAACTACAACTCATTGTGTTCTTTATTTGCCTTTCATTGATAGCCCTTCTACTCGATCCTACTTCTTTTGTCTTGAGGGATAGTTGACATTTACTCGTTCCTAGAAACTAATTGCTAGCAAAAGTGAAGTAATGCAAGCATTATTAATCATTTGAAAAATTTATTGATAATATCTATCTATCTCTCGATCTTATTTTTTAGTTAATCAAGGTTGTCTTGAGGACATATAACCTTTTTTGGAGAGGATGACCCGCGGTTCTTGAATAGTAAAAGTGGTTGTTTTGCAAATTCCTTCTAGAGTTAACCTCTTGTGTACCTATTTTTTGGTGTTATTATACTAGATTTTGTTGAAATCCTTGAGTACGTACTCAAGAGTGTGGATGTAGATCATGAAGAGATCGTACCGCTATAAATCTATAGATCCTACTTCTTTTGTCCCGAGTGGGCGCTTGAAATCTATTGTTTTCACTTTCTATTGCAATCTTGAAGAGATCAAACAACTACAACTCATTGTGTTCTTTATTTGCCTTTCATTGATAGCCCTTCTATCGATCCTACTTCTTTTGTCTTGAGGGATAGTTGACATTTACATGTTCCTAGAAACTAATTGCTAGCAAAAGTGAAGTAATGCAAGCATTATTAATCATTTGAAAAATTTATTGATAATATCTATCTATCTCTCGATCTTATTTTTTACTTAATCAAGGTTGTCTTGAGGACATATAACCTTTTTTGGAGAGGATGACCCGTGGTTCTTGAATAGTAAAAGTGGTTGTTTTGCAAATTCCTTCTAGAGTTAACCTCTTGTGTACCTATTTTTTGGTGTTATTATACTAGATTTTGTTGAAATCCTTGAGTACGTACTCAAGAGTGTGGATGTAGATCATGAAGAGATCGTACCGCTATAAATCTATAGATCCTACTTCTTTTGTCCCGAGCGGGCGCTTGAAATCTATTGTTTTCACTTTCTATTGCAATCTTGAAGAGATCAAACAACTACAACTCATTGTGTTCTTTATTTGCCTTTCATTGATAGCCCTTCTACCGATCCTACTTCTTTTGTCTTGAGGGATAGTTGACATTTACTGTTCCTAGAAACTAATTGCTAGCAAAAGTGAAGTAATGCAAGCATTATTTATCATTTGAAAAATTTATTGATAATATCTATCTATCTCTCGATCTTATTTTTTACTTAATCAAGGTTGTCTTGAGGACATATAACCTTTTTTGGAGAGGATGACCCATGATTCTTGAATAGTAAAAGTGGTTGTTTTGCAAATTCCTTCTAGAGTTAACCTCTTGTGTACCTATTTTTTGGTGTTATTATACTAGATTTTGTTGAAATCCTTGAGTACGTACTCAAGAGTGTGGATGTAGATCATGAAGAGATCGTACCGCTATAAATCTATAGATCCTACTTCTTTTGTCCCGAGGGGCGCTTGAAATCTATTGTTTTCACTTTCTATTGCAATCTTGAAGAGATCAAACAACTACAACTCATTGTGTTCTTTATTTGCCTTTCATTGATAGCCCTTCTACTGATCCTACTTCTTTTGTCTTGAGGGATAGTTGACATTTACATGTTCCTAGAAACTAATTGCTAGCAAAAGTGAAGTAATGCAAGCATTATTTAATCATTTGAAAAATTTATTGATAATATCTATCTATCTCTCGATCTTATTTTTTAGTTAATCAAGGTTGTCTTGAGGACATATAACCTTTTTTGGAGAGGATGACCCGTGGTTCTTGAATAGTAAAAGTGGTTGTTTTGCAAATTCCTTCTAGAGTTAACCTCTTGTGTACCTATTTTTGGTGTTATTATACTAGATTTTGTTGAAATCCTTGAGTACGTACTCAAGAGTGTGGATGTAGATCATGAAGAGATCGTACCGCTATAAATCTATAGATCCTACTTCTTTTGTCCCGAGGGGCAGTTGAAATCTATTGTTTTCACTTTCTATTGCAATCTTGAAGAGATCAAACAACTACAACTCATTGTGTTCTTTATTTGCCTTTCATTGATAGCCCTTCTACTGATCCTACTTCTTTTGTCTTGAGGGATAGTTGACATTTACTGTTCCTAGAAACTAATTGCTAGCAAAAGTGAAGTAATGCAAGCATTATTTATCATTTGAAAAATTTATTGATAATATCTATCTATCTCTGATCTTATTTTTACTTAATCAAGGTTGTCTTGAGGACATATAACCTTTTTGGAGAGGATGACCCATGATTCTTGAATAGTAAAAGCGGTTGTTTTACAAATTCCTTCTAGAGTTAACCTCTTGTGTACCTATTTTTAGTGTGGATGTAGATCATGAAGAGATTGTACCGCTATAAATCTATAGATCCTACTTCTTTTGTCCCGAGGGGCAGTTGAAATCTATTGTTTTCACTTTCTATTGCAATCTTGAAGAGATCAAACAACTACAACTCATTGTGTTCTTTATTTGCCTTTCATTGATAGCCCTTCTATTGATCCTACTTCTTTTGTCTTGAGGGATAGTTGACATTTACTCGTTCCTAGAAACTAATTGCTAGCAAAAGTGAAGTAATGCAAGCATTATTAATCATTTGAAAAATTTATTGATAATATCTATCTATCTCTCGATCTTATTTTTTAGTTAATCAAGGTTGTCTTGAGGACATATAACCTTTTTTGGAGAGGATGACCCGTGGTTCTTGAATAGTAAAAGTGGTTGTTTTGCAAATTCCTTCTAGAGTTAACCTCTTGTGTACCTATTTTTTGGTGTTATTATACTAGATTTTGTTGAAATCCTTGAGTACGTACTCAAGAGTGTGGATGTAGATCATGAAGAGATCGTACCGCTATAAATCTATAGATCCTACTTCTTTTGTCCCGAGGGGCGCTTGAAATCTATTGTTTTCACTTTCTATTGCAATCTTGAAGAGATCAAACAACTACAACTCATTGTGTTCTTTATTTGCCTTTCATTGACAGCCCTTCTATTGATCCTACTTCTTTTGTCTTGAGGGATAGTTGACATTTACTGTTCCTAGAAACTAATTGCTAGCAAAAGTGAAGTAATGCAAGCATTATTAATCATTTGAAAAATTTACTGATAATATCTATCTATCTCTGATCTTATTTTTAGTTAATCAAGGTTGTCTTGAGGACATACAACCTTTTTGGAGAGGATGACCCGCGGTTCTTGAATAGTAAAAGTGGTTGTTTTGCAAATTCCTTCTAGAGTTAACCTCTTGTGTACCTATTTTTTGGTGTTATTATACTAGATTTTGTTGAAATCCTTGAGTACGTACTCAAGAGTGTGGATGTAGATCATGAAGAGATCGTACCGCTATAAATCTATAGATCCTACTTCTTTTGTCCCGATGGGGCGCTTGAAATCTATTGTTTTCACTTTCTATTGCAATCTTGAAGAGATCAAACAACTACAACTCATTGTGTTCTTTATTTGCCTTTCATTGATAGCCCTTCTATCGATCCTACTTCTTTTGTCTTGAGGGATAGTTGACATTTACATGTTCCTAGAAACTAATTGCTAGCAAAAAGTGAAGTAATGCAAGCATTATTTAATCATTTGAAAAATTTATTGATAATATCTATCTATCTCTCGATCTTATTTTTTACTTAATCAAGGTTGTCTTGAGGACATATAACCTTTTTTGGAGAGGATGACCCGCGGTTCTTGAATAGTAAAAGTGGTTGTTTTGCAAATTCCTTCTAGAGTTAACCTCTTGTGTACCTATTTTTGGTGTTATTATACTAGATTTTGTTGAAATCCTTGAGTACGTACTCAAGAGTGTGGATGTAGATCATGAAGAGATCGTACCGCTATAAATCTATAGATCCTACTTCTTTTGTCCCGAGGGGCAGTTGAAATCTATTGTTTTCACTTTCTATTGCAATCTTGAAGAGATCAAACAACTACAACTCATTGTGTTCTTTATTTGCCTTTCATTGACAGCCCTTCTATTGATCCTACTTCTTTTGTCTTGAGGGATAGTTGACATTTACTCGTTCCTAGAAACTAATTGCTAGCAAAAGTGAAGTAATGCAAGCATTATTAATCATTTGAAAAATTTATTGATAATATCTATCTATCTCTCGATCTTATTTTTTAGTTAATCAAGGTTGTCTTGAGGACATATAACCTTTTTTGGAGAGGATGACCCGTGGTTCTTGAATAGTAAAAGTGGTTGTTTTGCAAATTCCTTCTAGAGTTAACCTCTTGTGTACCTATTTTTTGGTGTTATTATACTAGATTTTGTTGAAATCCTTGAGTACGTACTCAAGAGTGTGGATGTAGATCATGAAGAGATCGTACCGCTATAAATCTATAGATCCTACTTCTTTTGTCCCGAGGGGCGCTTGAAATCTATTGTTTTCACTTTCTATTGCAATCTTGAAGAGATCAAACAACTACAACTCATTGTGTTCTTTATTTGCCTTTCATTGATAGCCCTTCTACTGATCCTACTTCTTTTGTCTTGAGGGATAGTTGACATTTACTCGTTCCTAGAAACTAATTGCTAGCAAAAGTGAAGTAATGCAAGCATTATTAATCATTTGAAAAATTTATTGATAATATCTATCTATCTCTCGATCTTATTTTTTACTTAATCAAGGTTGTCTTGAGGACATATAACCTTTTTTGGAGAGGATGACCCGTGGTTCTTGAATAGTAAAAGTGGTTGTTTTGCAAATTCCTTCTAGAGTTAACCTCTTGTGTACCTATTTTTTGGTGTTATTATACTAGATTTTGTTGAAATCCTTGAGTACGTACTCAAGAGTGTGGATGTAGATCATGAAGAGATCGTACCGCTATAAATCTATAGATCCTACTTCTTTTGTCCCGAGTGGGCGCTTGAAATCTATTGTTTTCACTTTCTATTGCAATCTTGAAGAGATCAAACAACTACAACTCATTGTGTTCTTTATTTGC
Organism: Rauvolfia tetraphylla; assembly: GCA_030512225.1. Taxonomy (NCBI): domain Eukaryota; kingdom Viridiplantae; phylum Streptophyta; class Magnoliopsida; order Gentianales; family Apocynaceae; genus Rauvolfia; species Rauvolfia tetraphylla. Next base: position 822,846 of record JAJQKT010000061.1, read on the forward strand.
CTTTCATTGATAGCCCTTCTACCGATCCTACTTCTTTTGTCTTGAGGGATAGTTGACATTTACTGTTCCTAGAAACTAATTGCTAGCAAAAGTGAAGTAATGCAAGCATTATTTATCATTTGAAAAATTTATTGATAATATCTATCTATCTCTCGATCTTATTTTTTACTTAATCAAGGTTGTCTTGAGGACATATAACCTTTTTTGGAGAGGATGACCCATGATTCTTGAATAGTAAAAGTGGTTGTTTTGCAAATTCCTTCTAGAGTTAACCTCTTGTGTACCTATTTTTTGGTGTTATTATACTAGATTTTGTTGAAATCCTTGAGTACGTACTCAAGAGTGTGGATGTAGATCATGAAGAGATCGTACCGCTATAAATCTATAGATCCTACTTCTTTTGTCCCGAGTGGGCGCTTGAAATCTATTGTTTTCACTTTCTATTGCAATCTTGAAGAGATCAAACAACTACAACTCATTGTGTTCTTTATTTGCCTTTCATTGATAGCCCTTCTATTGATCCTACTTCTTTTGTCTTGAGGGATAGTTGACATTTACTGTTCCTAGAAACTAATTGCTAGCAAAAGTGAAGTAATGCAAGCATTATTAATCATTTGAAAAATTTATTGATAATATCTATCTATCTCTCGATCTTATTTTTTACTTAATCAAGGTTGTCTTGAGGACATATAACCTTTTTTGGAGAGGATGACCCGTGGTTCTTGAATAGTAAAAGTGGTTGTTTTGCAAATTCCTTCTAGAGTTAACCTCTTGTGTACCTATTTTTTGGTGTTATTATACTAGATTTTGTTGAAATCCTTGAGTACGTACTCAAGAGTGTGGATGTAGATCATGAAGAGATCGTACCGCTATAAATCTATAGATCCTACTTCTTTTGTCCCGAGGGGCGCTTGAAATCTATTGTTTTCACTTTCTATTGCAATCTTGAAGAGATCAAACAACTACAACTCATTGTGTTCTTTATTTGCCTTTCATTGATAGCCCTTCTATCGATCCTACTTCTTTTGTCTTGAGGGATAGTTGACATTTACTGTTCCTAGAAACTAATTGCTAGCAAAAGTGAAGTAATGCAAGCATTATTAATCATTTGAAAAATTTATTGATAATATCTATCTATCTCTCGATCTTATTTTTTACTTAATCAAGGTTGTCTTGAGGACATATAACCTTTTTGGAGAGGATGACCCGTGGTTCTTGAATAGTAAAAGTGGTTGTTTTGCAAATTCCTTCTAGAGTTAACCTCTTGTGTACCTATTTTTTGGTGTTATTATACTAGATTTTGTTGAAATCCTTGAGTACGTACTCAAGAGTGTGGATGTAGATCATGAAGAGATCGTACCGCTATAAATCTATAGATCCTACTTCTTTTGTCCCGAGGGGCGCTTGAAATCTATTGTTTTCACTTTCTATTGCAATCTTGAAGAGATCAAACAACTACAACTCATTGTGTTCTTTATTTGCCTTTCATTGATAGCCCTTCTACTGATCCTACTTCTTTTGTCTTGAGGGATAGTTGACATTTACATGTTCCTAGAAACTAATTGCTAGCAAAAAGTGAAGTAATGCAAGCATTATTTAATCATTTGAAAAATTTATTGATAATATCTATCTATCTCTCGATCTTATTTTTTACTTAATCAAGGTTGTCTTGAGGACATATAACCTTTTTTGGAGAGGATGACCCGTGATTCTTGAATAGTAAAAGTGGTTGTTTTGCAAATTCCTTCTAGAGTTAACCTCTTGTGTACCTATTTTTTGGTGTTATTATACTAGATTTTGTTGAAATCCTTGAGTACGTACTCAAGAGTGTGGATGTAGATCATGAAGAGATCGTACCGCTATAAATCTATAGATCCTACTTCTTTTGTCCCGAGGGGCAGTTGAAATCTATTGTTTTCACTTTCTATTGCAATCTTGAAGAGATCAAACAACTACAACTCATTGTGTTCTTTATTTGCCTTTCATTGATAGCCCTTCTATTGATCCTACTTCTTTTGTCTTGAGGGATAGTTGACATTTACTGTTCCTAGAAACTAATTGCTAGCAAAAGTGAAGTAATGCAAGCATTATTAATCATTTGAAAAATTTATTGATAATATCTATCTATCTCTGATCTTATTTTTAGTTAATCAAGGTTGTCTTGAGGACATATAACCTTTTTTGGAGAGGATGACCCGCGGTTCTTGAATAGTAAAAGTGGTTGTTTTGCAAATTCCTTCTAGAGTTAACCTCTTGTGTACCTATTTTTGGTGTTATTATACTAGATTTTGTTGAAATCCTTGAGTACGTACTCAAGAGTGTGGATGTAGATCATGAAGAGATCGTACCGCTATAAATCTATAGATCCTACTTCTTTTGTCCCGAGGGGCAGTTGAAATCTATTGTTTTCACTTTCTATTGCAATCTTGAAGAGATCAAACAACTACAACTCATTGTGTTCTTTATTTGCCTTTCATTGATAGTCCTTCTATTGATCCTACTTCTTTTGTCTTGAGGGATAGTTGACATTTACTGTTCCTAGAAACTAATTGCTAGCAAAAAGTGAAGTAATGCAAGCATTATTAATCATTTGAAAATTTTATTGATAATATCTATCTATCTCTGATCTTATTTTTACTTAATCAAGGTTGTCTTGAGGACATATAACCTTTTTGGAGAGGATGACCCGTGGTTCTTGAATAGTAAAAGTGGTTGTTTTGCAAATTCCTTTTAGAGTTAACCTCTTGTGTACCTATTTTTGGTGTTATTATACTAGATTTTGTTGAAATCCTTGAGTACGTACTCAAGAGTGTGGATGTAGATCATGAAGAGATCGTACCGCTATAAATCTATAGATCCTACTTCTTTTGTCCCGAAGGGCAGTTGAAATCTATTGTTTTCACTTTCTATTGCAATCTTGAAGAGATCAAACAACTACAACTCATTGTGTTCTTTATTTGCCTTTCATTGATAGCCCTTCTACTGATCCTACTTCTTTTGTCTTGAGGGATAGTTGACATTTACTGTTCCTAGAAACTAATTGCTAGCAAAAGTGAAGTAATGCAAGCATTATTAATCATTTGAAAAATTTATTGATAATATCTATCTATCTCTCGATCTTATTTTTTAGTTAATCAAGGTTGTCTTGAGGACATATAACCTTTTTTGGAGAGGATGACCCGTGGTTCTTGAATAGTAAAAGTGGTTGTTTTGCAAATTCCTTCTAGAGTTAACCTCTTGTGTACCTATTTTTTGGTGTTATTATACTAGATTTTGTTGAAATCCTTGAGTACGTACTCAAGAGTGTGGATGTAGATCATGAAGAGATCGTACCGCTATAAATCTATAGATCCTACTTCTTTTGTCCCGAGTGGGCGCTTGAAATCTATTGTTTTCACTTTCTATTGCAATCTTGAAGAGATCAAACAACTACAACTCATTGTGTTCTTTATTTGCCTTTCATTGATAGCCCTTCTATCGATCCTACTTCTTTTGTCTTGAGGGATAGTTGACATTTACTGTTCCTAGAAACTAATTGCTAGCAAAAGTGAAGTAATGCAAGCATTATTTAATCATTTGAAAAATTTATTGATAATATCTATCTATCTCTCGATCTTATTTTTTACTTAATCAAGGTTGTCTTGAGGACATATAACCTTTTTTGGAGAGGATGACCCATGATTCTTGAATAGTAAAAGTGGTTGTTTTGCAAATTCCTTCTAGAGTTAACCTCTTGTGTACCTATTTTTTGGTGTTATTATACTAGATTTTGTTGAAATCCTTGAGTACGTACTCAAGAGTGTGGATGTAGATCATGAAGAGATCGTACCGCTATAAATCTATAGATCCTACTTCTTTTGTCCCGAGGGGCAGTTGAAATCTATTGTTTTCACTTTCTATTGCAATCTTGAAGAGATCAAACAACTACAACTCATTGTGTTCTTTATTTGCCTTTCATTGATAGCCCTTCTACTGATCCTACTTCTTTTGTCTTGAGGGATAGTTGACATTTATTGTTCCTAGAAACTAATTGCTAGCAAAAGTGAAGTAATGCAAGCATTATTAATCATTTGAAAAATTTATTGATAATATCTATCTATCTCTGATCTTATTTTTACTTAATCAAGGTTGTCTTGAGGACATATAACCTTTTTGGAGAGGATGACCCGCGGTTCTTGAATAGTAAAAGTGGTTGTTTTGCAAATTCCTTCTAGAGTTAACCTCTTGTGTACCTATTTTTGGTGTTATTATACTAGATTTTGTTGAAATCCTTGAGTACGTACTCAAGAGTGTGGATGTAGATCATGAAGAGATCGTACCGCTATAAATCTATAGATCCTACTTCTTTTGTCCCGAGGGGCAGTTGAAATCTATTGTTTTCACTTTCTATTGCAATCTTGAAGAGATCAAACAACTACAACTCATTGTGTTCTTTATTTGCCTTTCATTGACAGCCCTTCTATTGATCCTACTTCTTTTGTCTTGAGGGATAGTTGACATTTACTGTTCCTAGAAACTAATTGCTAGCAAAAGTGAAGTAATGCAAGCATTATTAATCATTTGAAAAATTTATTGATAATATCTATCTATCTCTCGATCTTATTTTTTAGTTAATCAAGGTTGTCTTGAGGACATATAACCTTTTTTGGAGAGGATGACCCGCGGTTCTTGAATAGTAAAAGTGGTTGTTTTGCAAATTCCTTCTAGAGTTAACCTCTTGTGTACCTATTTTTTGGTGTTATTATACTAGATTTTGTTGAAATCCTTGAGTACGTACTCAAGAGTGTGGATGTAGATCATGAAGAGATCGTACCGCTATAAATCTATAGATCCTACTTCTTTTGTCCCGAGGGGCGCTTGAAATCTATTGTTTTCACTTTCTATTGCAATCTTGAAGAGATCAAACAACTACAACTCATTGTGTTCTTTATTTGCCTTTCATTGATAGCCCTTCTACTGATCCTACTTCTTTTGTCTTGAGGGATAGTTGACATTTACTGTTCCTAGAAACTAATTGCTAGCAAAAGTGAAGTAATGCAAGCATTATTAATCATTTGAAAAATTTATTGATAATATCTATCTATCTCTCGATCTTATTTTTTAGTTAATCAAGGTTGTCTTGAGGACATATAACCTTTTTTGGAGAGGATGACCCGCGGTTCTTGAATAGTAAAAGTGGTTGTTTTGCAAATTCCTTCTAGAGTTAACCTCTTGTGTACCTATTTTTTGGTGTTATTATACTAGATTTTGTTGAAATCCTTGAGTACGTACTCAAGAGTGTGGATGTAGATCATGAAGAGATCGTACCGCTATAAATCTATAGATCCTACTTCTTTTGTCCCGAGTGGGCGCTTGAAATCTATTGTTTTCACTTTCTATTGCAATCTTGAAGAGATCAAACAACTACAACTCATTGTGTTCTTTATTTGCCTTTCATTGATAGCCCTTCTACTGATCCTACTTCTTTTGTCTTGAGGGATAGTTGACATTTATCGTTCCTAGAAACTAATTGCTAGCAAAAGTGAAGTAATGCAAGCATTATTAATCATTTGAAAAATTTATTGATAATATCTATCTATCTCTCGATCTTATTTTTTACTTAATCAAGGTTGTCTTGAGGACATATAACCTTTTTTGGAGAGGATGACCCGCGGTTCTTGAATAGTAAAAGTGGTTGTTTTGCAAATTCCTTCTAGAGTTAACCTCTTGTGTACCTATTTTTGGTGTTATTATACTAGATTTTGTTGAAATCCTTGAGTACGTACTCAAGAGTGTGGATGTAGATCATGAAGAGATCGTACCGCTATAAATCTATAGATCCTACTTCTTTTGTCCCGAGGGGCAGTTGAAATCTATTGTTTTCACTTTCTATTGCAATCTTGAAGAGATCAAACAACTACAACTCATTGTGTTCTTTATTTGCCTTTCATTGATAGCCCTTCTACTGATCCTACTTCTTTTGTCTTGAGGGATAGTTGACATTTACTGTTCCTAGAAACTAATTGCTAGCAAAAGTGAAGTAATGCAAGCATTATTAATCATTTGAAAAATTTATTGATAATATCTATCTATCTCTGATCTTATTTTTTAGTTAATCAAGGTTGTCTTGAGGACATATAACCTTTTTTGGAGAGGATGACCCGCGGTTCTTGAATAGTAAAAGCGGTTGTTTTACAAATTCCTTCTAGAGTTAACCTCTTGTGTACCTATTTTTGGTGTTATTATACTAGATTTTGTGGAAATCCTTGAGTACGTACTCAAGAGTGTGGATGTAGATCATGAAGTGATCATACCGCTATAAATCTATAGATCCTACTTCTTTTGTCCAGAAGGGCAGTTGAAATCTATTGTTTTCACTTTCTATTGCAATCTTGAAGAGATCAAACAACTACAACTCATTGAGTTCTTTATTTGCCTTTCATTGATAGTCCTTCTACTGATCCTACTTCTTTTGTTTTGAGGGATAGTTGACATTTACTGTTCCTAGAAACTAATTGCTAGCAAAAAGTGAAGTAATGCAAGCATTATTAATCATTTGAAAATTTTATTGATAATATCTATCTATCTCTGATCTTATTTTTACTTAATCAAGGTTGTCTTGAGGACATACAACCTTTTTGGAGAGGATGACCCGCGGTTCTTGAATATTAAAAGTGGTTGTTTTGCAAATTCCTTTTAGAGTTAACCTCTTGTGTACCTATTTTTGGTGTTATTATACTAGATTTTGTTGAAATCCTTGAGTACGTACTCAAGAGTGTGGATGTAGATCATGAAGAGATCGTACCGCTATAAATCTATAGATCCTACTTCTTTTGTCCCGAGGGGCAGTTGAAATCTATTGTTTTCACTTTCTATTGCAATCTTGAAGAGATCAAACAACTACAACTCATTGTGTTCTTTATTTGCCTTTCATTGACAGCCCTTCTATTGATCCTACTTCTTTTGTCTTGAGGGATAGTTGACATTTACTGTTCCTAGAAACTAATTGCTAGCAAAAGTGAAGTAATGCAAGCATTATTAATCATTTGAAAAATTTATTGATAATATCTATCTATCTCTGATCTTATTTTTAGTTAATCAAGGTTGTCTTGAGGACATATAACCTTTTTTGGAGAGGATGACCCGCGGTTCTTGAATAGTAAAAGTGGTTGTTTTGCAAATTCCTTCTAGAGTTAACCTCTTGTGTACCTATTTTTGGTGTTATTATACTAGATTTTGTTGAAATCCTTGAGTACGTACTCAAGAGTGTGGATGTAGATCATGAAGAGATCGTACCGCTATAAATCTATAGATCCTACTTCTTTTGTCCCGAGGGGCAGTTGAAATCTATTGTTTTCACTTTCTATTGCAATCTTGAAGAGATCAAACAACTACAACTCATTGTGTTCTTTATTTGCCTTTCATTGATAGCCCTTCTACTGATCCTACTTCTTTTGTCTTGAGGGATAGTTGACATTTACTGTTCCTAGAAACTAATTGCTAGCAAAAGTGAAGTAATGCAAGCATTATTAATCATTTGAAAAATTTATTGATAATATCTATCTATCTCTCGATCTTATTTTTTAGTTAATCAAGGTTGTCTTGAGGACATATAACCTTTTTTGGAGAGGATGACCCGCGGTTCTTGAATAGTAAAAGTGGTTGTTTTGCAAATTCCTTCTAGAGTTAACCTCTTGTGTACCTATTTTTTGGTGTTATTATACTAGATTTTGTTGAAATCCTTGAGTACGTACTCAAGAGTGTGGATGTAGATCATGAAGAGATCGTACCGCTATAAATCTATAGATCCTACTTCTTTTGTCCCGAGGGGCAGTTGAAATCTATTGTTTTCACTTTCTATTGCAATCTTGAAGAGATCAAACAACTACAACTCATTGTGTTCTTTATTTGCCTTTCATTGATAGCCCTTCTACTGATCCTACTTCTTTTGTCTTGAGGGATAGTTGACATTTACTGTTCCTAGAAACTAATTGCTAGCAAAAGTGAAGTAATGCAAGCATTATTTATCATTTGAAAAATTTATTGATAATATCTATCTATCTCTCGATCTTATTTTTTAGTTAATCAAGGTTGTCTTGAGGACATATAACCTTTTTTGGAGAGGATGACCCATGATTCTTGAATAGTAAAAGTGGTTGTTTTGCAAATTCCTTCTAGAGTTAACCTCTTGTGTACCTATTTTTGGTGTTATTATACTAGATTTTGTTGAAATCCTTGAGTACGTACTCAAGAGTGTGGATGTAGATCATGAAGAGATCGTACCGCTATAAATCTATAGATCCTACTTCTTTTGTCCCGAGGGCAGTTGAAATCTATTGTTTTCACTTTCTATTGCAATCTTGAAGAGATCAAACAACTACAACTCATTGTGTTCTTTATTTGCCTTTCATTGACAGCCCTTCTATTGATCCTACTTCTTTTGTCTTGAGGGATAGTTGACATTTACTGTTCCTAGAAACTAATTGCTAGCAAAAGTGAAGTAATGCAAGCATTATTAATCATTTGAAAAATTTATTGATAATATCTATCTATCTCTGATCTTATTTTTAGTTAATCAAGGTTGTCTTGAGGACATATAACCTTTTTTGGAGAGGATGACCCGCGGTTCTTGAATAGTAAAAGTGGTTGTTTTGCAAATTCCTTCTAGAGTTAACCTCTTGTGTACCTATTTTTTGGTGTTATTATACTAGATTTTGTTGAAATCCTTGAGTACGTACTCAAGAGTGTGGATGTAGATCATGAAGAGATCGTACCGCTATAAATCTATAGATCCTACTTCTTTTGTCCCGAGGGGCAGTTGAAATCTATTGTTTTCACTTTCTATTGCAATCTTGAAGAGATCAAACAACTACAACTCATTGTGTTCTTTATTTGCCTTTCATTGATAGCCCTTCTACTGATCCTACTTCTTTTGTCTTGAGGGATAGTTGACATTTACTGTTCCTAGAAACTAATTGCTAGCAAAAGTGAAGTAATGCAAGCATTATTAATCATTTGAAAAATTTATTGATAATATCTATCTATCTCTGATCTTATTTTTAGTTAATCAAGGTTGTCTTGAGGACATATAACCTTTTTGGAGAGGATGACCCGCGGTTCTTGAATAGTAAAAGTGGTTGTTTTGCAAATTCCTTCTAGAGTTAACCTCTTGTGTACCTATTTTTGGTGTTATTATACTAGATTTTGTTGAAATCCTTGAGTACGTACTCAAGAGTGTGGATGTAGATCATGAAGAGATCGTACCGCTATAAATCTATAGATCCTACTTCTTTTGTCCCGAGGGGCGCTTGAAATCTATTGTTTTCACTTTCTATTGCAATCTTGAAGAGATCAAACAACTACAACTCATTGTGTTCTTTATTTGCCTTTCATTGATAGCCCTTCTACTGATCCTACTTCTTTTGTCTTGAGGGATAGTTGACATTTACTGTTCCTAGAATCTAATTGCTAGCAAAAGTGAAGTAATGCAAGCATTATTTATCATTTGAAAAATTTATTGATAATATCTATCTATCTCTCGATCTTATTTTTTACTTAATCAAGGTTGTCTTGAGGACATATAACCTTTTTTGGAGAGGATGACCCATGATTCTTGAATAGTAAAAGTGGTTGTTTTGCAAATTCCTTCTAGAGTTAACCTCTTGTGTACCTATTTTTTGGTGTTATTATACTAGATTTTGTTGAAATCCTTGAGTACGTACTCAAGAGTGTGGATGTAGATCATGAAGAGATCGTACCGCTATAAATCTATAGATCCTACTTCTTTTGTCCCGAAGGGGCAGCTTGAAATCTATTGTTTTCACTTTCTATTGCAATCTTGAAGAGATCAAACAACTACAACTCATTGTGTTCTTTATTTGCCTTTCATTGACAGCCCTTCTATTGATCCTACTTCTTTTGTCTTGAGGGATAGTTGACATTTACTGCTCCTAGAAACTAATTGCTAGCAAAAGTGAAGTAATGCAAGCATTATTAATCATTTGAAAAATTTATTGATAATATCTATCTATCTCTCGATCTTATTTTTTAGTTAATCAAGGTTGTCTTGAGGACATATAACCTTTTTTGGAGAGGATGACCCGCGGTTCTTGAATAGTAAAAGTGGTTGTTTTGCAAATTCCTTCTAGAGTTAACCTCTTGTGTACCTATTTTTTGGTGTTATTATACTAGATTTTGTTGAAATCCTTGAGTACGTACTCAAGAGTGTGGATGTAGATCATGAAGAGATCGTACCGCTATAAATCTATAGATCCTACTTCTTTTGTCCCGAGGGGCGCTTGAAATCTATTGTTTTCACTTTCTATTGCAATCTTGAAGAGATCAAACAACTACAACTCATTGTGTTCTTTATTTGCCTTTCATTGATAGCCCTTCTACTGATCCTACTTCTTTTGTCTTGAGGGATAGTTGACATTTACTGTTCCTAGAAACTAATTGCTAGCAAAAGTGAAGTAATGCAAGCATTATTAATCATTTGAAAAATTTATTGATAATATCTATCTATCTCTGATCTTATTTTTTAGTTAATCAAGGTTGTCTTGAGGACATATAACCTTTTTTTGGAGAGGATGACCCGCGGTTCTTGAATAGTAAAAGTGGTTGTTTTGCAAATTCCTTCTAGAGTTAACCTCTTGTGTACCTATTTTTTGGTGTTATTATACTAGATTTTGTTGAAATCCTTGAGTACGTACTCAAGAGTGTGGATGTAGATCATGAAGAGATCGTACCGCTATAAATCTATAGATCCTACTTCTTTTGTCCCGAGGGGCAGTTGAAATCTATTGTTTTCACTTTCTATTGCAATCTTGAAGAGATCAAACAACTACAACTCATTGTGTTCTTTATTTGCCTTTCATTGATAGCCCTTCTACTGATCCTACTTCTTTTGTCTTGAGGGATAGTTGACATTTACTGTTCCTAGAATCTAATTGCTAGCAAAAGTGAAGTAATGCAAGCATTATTTATCATTTGAAAAATTTATTGATAATATCTATCTATCTCTGATCTTATTTTTACTTAATCAAGGTTGTCTTGAGGACATATAACCTTTTTGGAGAGGATGACCCATGATTCTTGAATAGTAAAAGTGGTTGTTTTGCAAATTCCTTCTAGAGTTAACCTCTTGTGTACCTATTTTTGGTGTTATTATACTAGATTTTGTTGAAATCCTTGAGTACGTACTCAAGAGTGTGGATGTAGATCATGAAGAGATCGTACCGCTATAAATCTATAGATCCTACTTCTTTTGTCCCGAAGGGCAGTTGAAATCTATTGTTTTCACTTTCTATTGCAATCTTGAAGAGATCAAACAACTACAACTCATTGTGTTCTTTATTTGCCTTTCATTGACAGCCCTTCTATTGATCCTACTTCTTTTGTCTTGAGGGATAGTTGACATTTACTGTTCCTAGAAACTAATTGCTAGCAAAAGTGAAGTAATGCAAGCATTATTAATCATTTGAAAAATTTATTGATAATATCTATCTATCTCTGATCTTATTTTTAGTTAATCAAGGTTGTCTTGAGGACATATAACCTTTTTGGAGAGGATGACCCGCGGTTCTTGAATATTAAAAGTGGTTGTTTTGCAAATTCCTTCTAGAGTTAACCTCTTGTGTACCTATTTTTGGTGTTATTATACTAGATTTTGTTGAAATCCTTGAGTACGTACTCAAGAGTGTGGATGTAGATCATGAAGAGATCGTACCGCTATAAATCTATAGATCCTACTTCTTTTGTCCCGAGGGGCAGTTGAAATCTATTGTTTTCACTTTCTATTGCAATCTTGAAGAGATCAAACAACTACAACTCATTGTGTTCTTTATTTGCCTTTCATTGATAGCCCTTCTACTGATCCTACTTCTTTTGTCTTGAGGGATAGTTGACATTTACTGTTCCTAGAAACTAATTGCTAGCAAAAGTGAAGTAATGCAAGCATTATTAATCATTTGAAAAATTTATTGATAATATCTATCTATCTCTGAACTTATTTTTAGTTAATCAAGGTTGTCTTGAGGACATATAACATTTTTGGAGAGGATGACCCGCGGTTCTTGAATAGTAAAAGTGGTTGTTTTGCAAATTCCTTCTAGAGTTAACCTCTTGTGTACCTATTTTTGGTGTTATTATACTAGATTTTGTTGAAATCCTTGAGTACGTACTCAAGAGTGTGGATGTAGATCATGAAGAGATCGTACCGCTATAAATCTATAGATCCTACTTCTTTTGTCCCGAGGGGCAGTTGAAATCTATTGTTTTCACTTTCTATTGCAATCTTGAAGAGATCAAACAACTACAACTCATTGTGTTCTTTATTTGCCTTTCATTGATAGCCCTTCTACTGATCCTACTTCTTTTGTCTCGAGGGATAGTTGACATTTACTGTTCCTAGAAACTAATTGCTAGCAAAAGTGAAGTAATGCAAGCATTATTAATCATTTGAAAAATTTATTGATAATATCTATCTATCTCTGATCTTATTTTTAGTTAATCAAGGTTGTCTTGAGGACATATAACCTTTTTGGAGAGGATGACCCGTGGTTCTTGAATAGTAAAAGTGGTTGTTTTGCAAATTCCTTCTAGAGTTAACCTCTTGTGTACCTATTTTTGGTGTTATTATACTAGATTTTGTTGAAATCCTTGAGTACGTACTCAAGAGTGTGGATGTAGATCATGAAGAGATCGTACCGCTATAAATCTATAGATCCTACTTCTTTTGTCCCGAGGGCAGTTGAAATCTATTGTTTTCACTTTCTATTGCAATCTTGAAGAGATCAAACAACTACAACTCATTGTGTTCTTTATTTGCCTTTCATTGATAGCCCTTCTACTGATCCTACTTCTTTTGTCTTGAGGGATAGTTGACATTTACTGTTCCTAGAATCTAATTGCTAGCAAAAGTGAAGTAATGCAAGCATTATTTATCATTTGAAAAATTTATTGATAATATCTATCTATCTCTGATCTTATTTTTACTTAATCAAGGTTGTCTTGAGGACATATAACCTTTTTGGAGAGGATGACCCATGATTCTTGAATAGTAAAAGTGGTTGTTTTGCAAATTCCTTTTAGAGTTAACCTCTTGTGTACCTATTTTTGGTGTTATTATACTAGATTTTGTTGAAATCCTTGAGTACGTACTCAAGAGTGTGGATGTAGATCATGAAGAGATCGTACCGCTATAAATCTATAGATCCTACTTCTTTTGTCCCGAGGGGCAGTTGAAATCTATTGTTTTCACTTTCTATTGCAATCTTGAAGAGATCAAACAACTACAACTCATTGTGTTCTTTATTTGCCTTTCATTGACAGCCCTTCTATTGATCCTACTTCTTTTGTCTTGAGGGATAGTTGACATTTACTGTTCCTAGAAACTAATTGCTAGCAAAAGTGAAGTAATGCAAGCATTATTAATCATTTGAAAAATTTATTGATAATATCTATCTATCTCTGAACTTATTTTTAGTTAATCAAGGTTGTCTTGAGGACATATAACATTTTTGGAGTGGATGACCCGCGGTTCTTGAATAGTAAAAGTTGTTGTTTTGCAAATTCCTTCTAGAGTTAACCTCTTGTGTACCTATTTTTGTGTTATTATACTAGATTTTGTTGAAATCCTTGAGTACGTACTCAATAGTGTGGATGTAGATCATAAAGAGATCGTACCGCTATAAATCTATAGATCCTACTTCTTTTGTCCCGAGGGGCGCTTGAAATCTATTGTTTTCACTTTCTATTGCAATCTTGAAGAGATCAAACAACTACAACTCATTGTGTTCTTTATTAGCCTTTCATTGATAGCCCTTCTACTGATCCTACTTCTTTTGTCTCGAGGGATAGTTGACATTTACTGTTCCTAGAAACTAATTGCTAGCAAAAGTGAAGTAATGCAAGCATTATTAATCATTTGAAAAATTTATTGATAATATCTATCTATCTCTGATCTTATTTTTAGTTAATCAAGGTTGTCTTGAGGACATATAACATTTTTGGAGAGGATGACCCGCGGTTCTTGAATAGTAAAAGTGGTTGTTTTGTAAATTCCTTCTAGAGTTAACCTCTTGTGTACCTATTTTTGGTGTTATTATACTAGATTTTGTTGAAATCCTTGAGTACGTACTCAAGAGTGTGGATGTAGATCATGAAGAGATCGTACCGCTATAAATCTATAGATCCTACTTCTTTTGTCCCGAGGGGCAGTTGAAATCTATTGTTTTCACTTTCTATTGCAATCTTGAAGAGATCAAACAACTACAACTCATTGTGTTCTTTATTAGCCTTTCATTGATAGCCCTTCTACTGATCCTACTTCTTTTGTCTCGAGGGATAGTTGACATTTACTGTTCCTAGAAACTAATTGCTAGCAAAAGTGAAGTAATGCAAGCATTATTAATCATTTGAAAAATTTATTGATAATATCTATCTATCTCTGATCTTATTTTTAGTTAATCAAGGTTGTCTTGAGGACATATAACATTTTTGGAGAGGATGACCCATGGTTCTTGAATAGTAAAAGTGGTTGTTTTGCAAATTCCATCTAGAGTTAACCTCTTGTGTACCTATTTTTGGTGTTATTATACTAGATTTTGTTGAAATCCTTGAGTACGTACTCAAGAGTGTGGATGTAGATCATGAAGAGATCGTACCGCTATAAATCTATAGATCCTACTTCTTTTGTCCCGAGGGGCAGTTGAAATCTATTGTTTTCACTTTCTATTGCAATCTTGAAGAGATCAAACAACTACAACTCATTGTGTTCTTTATTTGCCATTCATTGATAGCCCTTCTACTGATCCTACTTCTTTTGTCTTGAGGGATAGTTGACATTTACTGTTCCTAGAATCTAATTGCTAGCAAAAGTGAAGTAATGCAAGCATTATTTATCATTTGAAAAATTTATTGATAATATCTATCTATCTCTGATCTTATTTTTACTTAATCAAGGTTGTCTTGAGGACATATAACCTTTTTGGAGAGGATGACCCATGATTCTTGAATAGTAAAAGTGGTTGTTTTGTAAATTCCTTCTAGAGTTAACCTCTTGTGTACCTATTTTTGGTGTTATTATACTAGATTTTGTTGAAATCCTTGAGTACGTACTCAAGAGTGTGGATGTAGATCATGAAGAGATCGTACCGCTATAAATCTATAGATCCTACTTCTTTTGTCCCGAAGGGCAGTTGAAATCTATTGTTTTCACTTTCTATTGCAATCTTGAAGAGATCAAACAACTACAACTCATTGTGTTCTTTATTTGCCTTTCATTGATAGCCCTTCTATTGATCCTACTTCTTTTGTCTTGAGGGATAGTTGACATTTACTGTTCCTAGAAACTAATTGCTAGCAAAAGTGAAGTAATGCAAGCATTATTTATCATTTGAAAAATTTATTGATAATATCTATCTATCTCTCGAACTTATTTTTTAGTTAATCAAGGTTGTCTTGAGGACATATAACATTTTTTGGAGAGGATGACACGCGGTTCTTGAATAGTAAAAGTAGTTGTTTTGTAAATTCCTTCTAGAGTTAACCTCTTGTGTACCTATTTTTGGTGTTATTATACTAAATTTTGTTGAAATCCTTGAGTACGTACTCAAGAGTGTGGATGTAGATCATGAAGAGATCGTACCGCTATAAATCTATAGATCCTACTTCTTTTGTCCCGAAGGGCAGTGGAAATCTATTGTTTTCACTTTCTATTGCAATCTTGAAGAGATCAAACAACTACAACTCATTGTGTTCTTTATTTGCCTTTCATTGACAGCCCTTCTATTGATCCTACTTCTTTTGTCTTGAGGGATAGTTGACATTTACTGTTCCTAGAAACTAATTGCTAGCAAAAAGTGAAGTAATGCAAGCATTATTAATCATTTGAAAATTTTATTGATAATATCTATCTATCTCTCGAACTTATTTTTTAGTTAATCAAGGTTGTCTTGAGGACATATAACATTTTTGGAGAGGATGACCCGCGGTTCTTGAATAGTAAAAGTGGTTGTTTTGTAAATTCCTTCTAGAGTTAACCTCTTGTGTACCTATTTTTGGTGTTATTATACTAAATTTTGTTGAAATCCTTGAGTACGTACTCAAGAGTGTGGATGTAGATCATGAAGAGATCGTACCGCTATAAATCTATAGATCCTACTTCTTTTGTCCCGATGGGGCGCTTGAAATCTATTGTTTTCACTTTCTATTGCAATCTTGAAGAGATCAAACAACTACAACTCATTGTGTTCTTTATTTAGCCTTTCATTGATAGCCCTTCTACCGATCCTACTTCTTTTGTCTCGAGGGATAGTTGACATTTACTTGTTCCTAGAAACTAATTGCTAGCAAAAGTGAAGTAATGCAAGCATTATTAATCATTTGAAAAATTTATTGATAATATCTATCTATCTCTCGAACTTATTTTTTAGTTAATCAAGATTGTCTTGAGGACATATAACATTTTTGGAGAGGATGACACGCGGTTCTTGAATAGTAAAAGTGGTTGTTTTGTAAATTCCTTCTAGAGTTAACCTCTTGTGTACCTATTTTTGGTGTTATTATACTAGATTTTGTTGAAATCCTTGAGTACGTACTCAAGAGTGTGGATGTAGATCATGAAGAGATCGTACCGCTATAAATCTATAGATCCTACTTCTTTTGTCCCGAGGGGCAGGTGAAATCTATTGTTTTCACTTTCTATTGCAATCTTGAAGAGATCAAACAACTACAACTCATTGTGTTCTTTATTAGCCTTTCATTGATAGCCCTTCTACTGATCCTACTTCTTTTGTCTCGAGGGATAGTTGACATTTACTGTTCCTAGAAACTAATTGCTAGCAAAAGTGAAGTAATGCAAGCATTATTAATCATTTGAAAAATTTATTGATAATATCTATCTATCTCTGAACTTATTTTTAGTTAATCAAGATTGTCTTGAGGACATATAACATTTTTGGAGAGGATGACACGCGGTTCTTGAATAGTAAAAGTGGTTGTTTTGTAAATTCCTTCTAGAGTTAACCTCTTGTGTACCTATTTTTTGGTGTTATTATACTAAATTTTTGTTGAAATCCTTGAGTACGTACTCAAGAGTGTGGATGTAGATCATGAAGAGATCGTACCGCTATAAATCTATAGATCCTACTTCTTTTGTCCCGAGGGGCAGTTGAAATCTATTGTTTTCACTTTCTATTGCAATCTTGAAGAGATCAAACAACTACAACTCATTGTGTTCTTTATTAGCCTTTCATTGATAGCCCTTCTACTGATCCTACTTCTTTTGTCTCGAGGGATAGTTGACATTTACTGTTCCTAGAAACTAATTGCTAGCAAAAGTGAAGTAATGCAAGCATTATTAATCATTTGAAAAATTTATTGATAATATCTATCTATCTCTGATCTTATTTTTAGTTAATCAAGGTTGTCTTGAGGACATATAACATTTTTGGAGAGGATGACCCGCGGTTCTTGAATAGTAAAAGTGGTTGTTTTGCAAATTCCATCTAGAGTTAACCTCTTGTGTACCTATTTTTGGTGTTATTATATTAGATTTTGTTGAAATCCTTGAGTACGTACTCAAGAGTGTGGATGTAGATCATGAAGAGATCGTACCGCTATAAATCTATAGATCCTACTTCTTTTTGTCCCGAGGGCGCTTGAAATCTATTGTTTTCACTTTCTATTGCAATCTTGAAGAGATCAAACAACTACAACTCATTGTGTTCTTTATTAGCCTTTCATTGATAGCCCTTCTACTGATCCTACTTCTTTTGTCTCGAGGGATAGTTGACATTTACTGTTCCTAGAAACTAATTGCTAGCAAAACTGAAGTAATGCAAGCATTATTAATCATTTGAAAAATTTATTGATAATATCTATCTATCTCTGATCTTATTTTTAGTTAATCAAGGTTGTCTTGAGGACATATAACATTTTTGGAGAGGATGACCCATGGTTCTTGAATAGTAAAAGTGGTTGTTTTGCAAATTCCATCTAGAGTTAACCTCTTGTGTACCTATTTTTGGTGTTATTATATTAGATTTTGTTGAAATCCTTGAGTACGTACTCAAGAGTGTGGATGTAGATCATGAAGAGATCGTACCGCTATAAATCTATAGTTCCTACTTCTTTTGTCCCGAGGGGCAGTTGAAATCTATTGTTTTCACTTTCTATTGCAATCTTGAAGAGATCAAACAACTACAACTCATTGTGTTCTTTATTTGCCATTCATTGATAGCCCTTCTACTGATCCTACTTCTTTTGTCTTGAGGGATAGTTGACATTTACTGTTCCTAGAATCTAATTGCTAGCAAAAGTGAAGTAATGCAAGCATTATTTATCATTTGAAAAATTTATTGATAATATCTATCTATCTCTGAACTTATTTTTAGTTAATCAAGGTTGTCTTGAGGACATATAACATTTTTGGAGAGGATGACACGCGGTTCTTGAATAGTAAAAGTGGTTGTTTTGTAAATTCCTTCTAGAGTTAACCTATTGTGTACCTATTTTTGGTGTTATTATACTAAATTTTGTTGAAATCCTTGAGTACGTACTCAAGAGTGTGGATGTAGATCATGAAGAGATCGTACCGCTATAAATCTATAGATCCTACTTCTTTTGTCCCGAGGGGCAGTTGAAATCTATTGTTTTCACTTTCTATTGCAATCTTGAAGAGATCAAACAACTACAACTCATTGTGTTCTTTATTAGCCTTTCATTGATAGCCCTTCTACTGATCCTACTTCTTTTGTCTCGAGGGATAGTTGACATTTACTGTTCCTATAAACTAATTGCTAGCAAAAGTGAAGTAATGCAAGCATTATTAATCATTTGAAAAATTTATTGATAATATCTATCTATCTCTGATCTTATTTTTAGTTAATCAAGGTTGTCTTGAGGACATATAACATTTTTGGAGAGGATGACCCGCGGTTCTTGAATAGTAAAAGTGGTTGTTTTGCAAATTCCATCTAGAGTTAACCTCTTGTGTACCTATTTTTGGTGTTATTATATTAGATTTTGTTGAAATCCTTGAGTACGTACTCAAGAGTGTGGATGTAGATCATGAAGAGATCGTACAACTATAAATCTATAGTTCCTACTTCTTTTGTCCCGAGGGGCAGTTGAAATCTATTGTTTTCACTTTCTATTGCAATCTTGAAGAGATCAAACAACTACAACTCATTGTGTTCTTTATTTGCCATTCATTGATAGCCCTTCTACTGATCCTACTTCTTTTGTCTTGAGGGATAGTTGACATTTATTGTTCCTAGAATCTAATTGCTAGCAAAAGTGAAGTAATGCAAGCATTATTTATCATTTGAAAAATTTATTGATAATATCTATCTATCTATGATCTTATTTTTACTTAATCAAGGTTGTCTTGAGGACATATAACTTTTTTGGAGAGGATGACCCATGATTCTTGAATAGTAAAGTGTTTGTTTTGTAAATTCCTTATAGAGTTAACCTCTTGTGTACCTATTTTTGGTGTTATTATATTAGATTTTGTTGAAATCCTTGAGTACGTACTCAAGAGTGTGGATGTAGATCATGAAGAGATCGTACCGCTATAAATCTATAGATCCTACTTCTTTTGTCCCGAGAGGGCAGTGAAATCTATTGTTTTCACTTTCTATTGCAATCTTGAAGAGATCAAACAACTACAACTCATTGTGTTCTTTATTTGCCTTTCATTGACAGCCCTTCTATTGATCCTACTTCTTTTGTCTTGAGGGATAGTTGACATTTACTGTTCCTAGAAACTAATTGCTAGCAAAAGTGAAGTAATGCAAGCATTATTAATCATTTGAAAAATTTATTGATAATATCTATCTATCTCTGAACTTATTTTTAGTTAATCAAGGTTGTCTTGAGGACATATAACATTTTTGGAGAGGATGACATGCGGTTCTTGAATAGTAAAAGTGGTTGTTTTGTAAATTCCTTCTAGAGTTAACCTCTTGTGTACCTATTTTTGGTGTTATTATACTAAATTTTGTTGAAATCCTTGAGTACGTACTCAAGAGTGTGGATGTAGATCATGAAGAGATCGTACCGCTATAAATCTATAGATCCTACTTCTTTTGTCCCGAGGGGCAGTTGAAATCTATTGTTTTCACTTTCTATTGCAATCTTGAAGAGATCAAACAACTACAACTCATTGTGTTCTTTATTAGCCTTTCATTGACAGCCCTTCTACTGATCCTACTTCTTTTGTCTTGAGGGATAGTTGACATTTCATTGTTCCTAGAAACTAATTGCTAGCAAAAGTGAAGTAACGCAAGCATTATTAATCATTTGAAAAATTTATTGATAATATCTATCTATCTCTGAACTTATTTTTAGTTAATCAAGGTTGTCTTGAGGACATATAACATTTTTGGAGAGGATGACACGCGGTTCTTGAATAGTAAAAGTGGTTGTTTTGTAAATTCCTTCTAGAGTTAACCTCTTGTGTACCTATTTTTGGTGTTATTATACTAAATTTTGTTGAAATCCTTGAGTACGTACTCAAGAGTGTGGATGTAGATCATGAAGAGATCGTACTCGCTATAAATCTATAGATCCTACTTCTTTTGTCCCGAGGGCGCTTGAAATCTATTGTTTTTCACTTTCTATTGCAATCTTGAAGAGATCAAACAACTACAACTCATTGTGTTCTTTATTAGCCTTTCATTGACAGCCCTTCTATTGATCCTACTTCTTTTGTCTTGAGGGATAGTTGACATTTACTGTTCCTAGAAACTAATTGCTAGCAAAAGTGAAGTAATGCAAGCATTATTAATCATTTGAAAAATTTATTGATAATATCTATCTATCTCTGAACTTATTTTTAGTTAATCAAGGTTGTCTTGAGGACATATAACATTTTTGGAGAGGATGACACGCGGTTCTTGAATAGTAAAAGTGGTTGTTTTGTAAATTCCTTCTAGAGTTAACCTCTTGTGTTCCTATTTTTGGTGTTATTATACTAAATTTTGTTGAAATCCTTGAGTACGTACTCAAGAGTGTGGATGTAGATCATGAAGAGATCGTACCGCTATAAATCTATAGATCCTACTTCTTTTGTCCCGAGGGCGCTTGAAATCTATTGTTTTCACTTTCTATTGCAATCTTGAAGAGATCAAACAACTACAACTCATTGTGTTCTTTATTAGCCTTTCATTGATAGCCCTTCTACTGATCCTACTTCTTTTGTCTCGAGGGATAGTTGACATTTACTGTTCCTAGAAACTAATTGCTAGCAAAAGTGAAGTAATGCAAGCATTATTAATCATTTGAAAAATTTATTGATAATATCTATCTATCTCTGAACTTATTTTTAGTTAATCAAGGTTGTCTTGAGGACATATAACACTTTTGGAGAGGATGACACGCGGTTCTTGAATAGTAAAAGTGGTTGTTTTGTAAATTCCTTCTAGAGTTAACCTCTTGTGTACCTATTTTTGGTGTTATTATACTAAATTTTGTTGAAATCCTTGAGTACGTACTCAAGAGTGTGGATGTAGATCATGAAGAGATCGTACCGCTATAAATCTATAGATCCTACTTCTTTTGTCCCGAGGGGCAGTTGAAATCTATTGTTTTCACTTTCTATTGCAATCTTGAAGAGATCAAACAACTACAACTCATTGTGTTCTTTATTAGCCTTTCATTGATAGCCCTTCTACTGATCCTACTTCTTTTGTCTCGAGGGATAGTTGACATTTACTGTTCCTATAAACTAATTGCTAGCAAAAGTGAAGTAATGCAAGCATTATTAATCATTTGAAAAATTTATTAATAATATCTATCTATCTCTGATCTTATTTTTAGTTAATCAAGGTTGTCTTGAGGACATATAACATTTTTGGAGAGGATGACCCGCGGTTCTTGAATAGTAAAAGTGGTTGTTTTGCAAATTCCATCTAGAGTTAACCTCTTGTGTACCTATTTTTGGTGTTATTATATTAGATTTTGTTGAAATCCTTGAGTACGTACTCAAGAGTGTGGATGTAGATCATGAAGAGATCGTACAACTATAAATCTATAGTTCCTACTTCTTTTGTCCCGAGGGGCAGTTGAAATCTATTGTTTTCACTTTCTATTGCAATCTTGAAGAGATCAAACAACTACAACTCATTGTGTTCTTTATTTGCCATTCATTGATAGCCCTTCTACTGATCCTACTTCTTTTGTCTTGAGGGATAGTTGACATTTACTGTTCCTAGAATCTAATTGCTAGCAAAAGTGAAGTAATGCAAGCATTATTTATCATTTGAAAAATTTATTGATAATATCTATCTATCTATGATCTTATTTTTACTTAATCAAGGTTGTCTTGAGGACATATAACTTTTTTGGAGAGGATGACCCATGATTCTTGAATAGTAAAAGTGGTTGTTTTGTAAATTCCTTATAGAGTTAACCTCTTGTGTACCTATTTTTGGTGTTATTATATTAGATTTTGTTGAAATCCTTGAGTACGTACTCAAGAGTGTGGATGTAGATCATGAAGAGATCGTACCGCTATAAATCTATAGATCCTACTTCTTTTGTCCCGAAGGGCAGTGGAAATCTATTGTTTTCACTTTCTATTGCAATCTTGAAGAGATCAAACAACTACAACTCATTGTGTTCTTTATTTGCCTTTCATTGACAGCCCTTCTATTGATCCTACTTCTTTTGTCTTGAGGGATAGTTGACATTTACTGTTCCTAGAAACTAATTGCTAGCAAAAGTGAAGTAATGCAAGCATTATTAATCATTTGAAAAATTTATTGATAATATCTATCTATCTCTGAACTTATTTTTAGTTAATCAAGGTTGTCTTGAGGACATATAACATTTTTGGAGAGGATGACACGCGGTTCTTGAATAGTAAAAGTGGTTGTTTTGTAAATTCCTTCTAGAGTTAACCTCTTGTGTACCTATTTTTGGTGTTATTATACTAAATTTTGTTGAAATCCTTGAGTACGTACTCAAGAGTGTGGATGTAGATCATGAAGAGATCGTACCGCTATAAATCTATAGATCCTACTTCTTTTGTCCCGAGGGGCAGTTGAAATCTATTGTTTTCACTTTCTATTGCAATCTTGAAGAGATCAAACAACTACAACTCATTGTGTTCTTTATTAGCCTTTCATTGATAGCCCTTCTACTGATCCTACTTCTTTTGTCTCGAGGGATAGTTGACATTTACTGTTCCTAGAAACTAATTGCTAGCAAAAGTGAAGTAACGCAAGCATTATTAATCATTTGAAAAATTTATTGATAATATCTATCTATCTCTGAACTTATTTTTAGTTAATCAAGGTTGTCTTGAGGACATATAACATTTTTGGAGAGGATGACACGCGGTTCTTGAATAGTAAAAGTGGTTGTTTTGTAAATTCCTTCTAGAGTTAACCTCTTGTGTACCTATTTTTGGTGTTATTATACTAAATTTTGTTGAAATCCTTGAGTACGTACTCAAGAGTGTGGATGTAGATCATGAAGAGATCGTACCGCTATAAATCTATAGATCCTACTTCTTTTGTCCCGAGGGGCAGTTGAAATCTATTGTTTTCACTTTCTATTGCAATCTTGAAGAGATCAAACAACTACAACTCATTGTGTTCTTTATTAGCCTTTCATTGATAGCCCTTCTACTGATCCTACTTCTTTTGTCTCGAGGGATAGTTGACATTTACTGTTCCTAGAAACTAATTGCTAGCAAAAGTGAAGTAATGCAAGCATTATTAATCATTTGAAAAATTTATTGATAATATCTATCTATCTCTGATCTTATTTTTTAGTTAATCAAGGTTGTCTTGAGGACATATAACATTTTTGGAGAGGATGACCCGCGGTTCTTGAATAGTAAAAGTGGTTGTTTTGCAAATTCCATCTAGAGTTAACCTCTTGTGTACCTATTTTTGGTGTTATTATATTAGATTTTGTTGAAATCCTTGAGTACGTACTCAAGAGTGTGGATGTAGATCATGAAGAGATCGTACAACTATAAATCTATAGTTCCTACTTCTTTTGTCCCGAGGGGCAGTTGAAATCTATTGTTTTCACTTTCTATTGCAATCTTGAAGAGATCAAACAACTACAACTCATTGTGTTCTTTATTTGCCATTCATTGATAGCCACTTCTACTCGATCCTACTTCTTTTGTCTTGAGGGATAGTTGACATTTCATTGTTCCTAGAATCTAATTGCTAGCAAAAGTGAAGTAATGCAAGCATTATTTATCATTTGAAAAATTTATTGATAATATCTATCTATCTATGATCTTATTTTTACTTAATCAAGGTTGTCTTGAGGACATATAACTTTTTTGGAGAGGATGACCCATGATTCTTGAATAGTAAAGTGGTTGTTTTGTAAATTCCTTCTAGAGTTAACCTCTTGTGTACCTATTTTTGGTGTTATTATACTAGATTTTGTTGAAATCCTTGAGTACGTACTCAAGAGTGTGGATGTAGATCATGAAGAGATCGTACCGCTATAAATCTATAGATCCTACTTCTTTTGTCCCGAAGGGCAGTGGAAATCTATTGTTTTCACTTTCTATTGCAATCTTGAAGAGATCAAACAACTACAACTCATTGTGTTCTTTATTTGCCTTTCATTGACAGCCCTTCTATTGATCCTACTTCTTTTGTCTTGAGGGATAGTTGACATTTACTGTTCCTAGAAACTAATTGCTAGCAAAAGTGAAGTAATGCAAGCATTATTTATCATTTGAAAAATTTATGATAATATCTATCTATCTCTGAACTTATTTTTAGTTAATCAAGGTTGTCTTGAGGACATATAACATTTTTGGAGAGGATGACACGCGGTTCTTGAATAGTAAAAGTAGTTGTTTTGTAAATTCCTTCTAGAGTTAACCTCTTGTGTACCTATTTTTGGTGTTATTATACTAAATTTTGTTGAAATCCTTGAGTACGTACTCAAGAGTGTGGATGTAGATCATGAAGAGATCGTACCGCTATAAATCTATAGATCCTACTTCTTTTGTCCCGAAGGGCAGTGGAAATCTATTGTTTTCACTTTCTATTGCAATCTTGAAGAGATCAAACAACTACAACTCATTGTGTTCTTTATTTGCCTTTCATTGACAGCCCTTCTATTGATCCTACTTCTTTTGTCTTGAGGGATAGTTGACATTTACTGTTCCTAGAAACTAATTGCTAGCAAAAGTGAAGTAATGCAAGCATTATTAATCATTTGAAAAATTTATTGATAATATCTATCTATCTCTGAACTTATTTTTAGTTAATCAAGGTTGTCTTGAGGACATATAACATTTTTGGAGAGGATGACACGCGGTTCTTGAATAGTAAAAGTGGTTGTTTTGTAAATTCCTTCTAGAGTTAACCTCTTGTGTACCTATTTTTGGTGTTATTATACTAAATTTTGTTGAAATCCTTGAGTACGTACTCAAGAGTGTGGATGTAGATCATGAAGAGATCGTACCGCTATAAATCTATAGATCCTACTTCTTTTGTCCCAGTGAGCGGGCTTGAAATCTATTGTTTTCACTTTCTATTGCAATCTTGAAGAGATCAAACAACTACAACTCATTGTGTTCTTTATTAGCCTTTCATTGATAGCCCTTCTACTGATCCTACTTCTTTTGTCTCGAGGGATAGTTGACATTTACTGTTCCTAGAAACTAATTGCTAGCAAAAGTGAAGTAACGCAAGCATTATTAATCATTTGAAAAAT
The DNA here is from genome assembly GCA_030512225.1 of Rauvolfia tetraphylla. NCBI lineage: Eukaryota > Viridiplantae > Streptophyta > Magnoliopsida > Gentianales > Apocynaceae > Rauvolfia > Rauvolfia tetraphylla. Next base: position 848,538 of record JAJQKT010000061.1, read on the forward strand.
TTATTGATAATATCTATCTATCTCTGAACTTATTTTTAGTTAATCAAGATTGTCTTGAGGACATATAACATTTTTGGAGAGGATGACACGCGGTTCTTGAATAGTAAAAGTGGTTGTTTTGTAAATTCCTTCTAGAGTTAACCTCTTGTGTACCTATTTTTGGTGTTATTATACTAAATTTTGTTGAAATCCTTGAGTACGTACTCAAGAGTGTGGATGTAGATCATGAAGAGATCGTACCGCTATAAATCTATAGATCCTACTTCTTTTGTCCCGAGGGGCAGAGGAAATCTATTGTTTTCACTTTCTATTGCAATCTTGAAGAGATCAAACAACTACAACTCATTGTGTTCTTTATTAGCCTTTCATTGATAGCCCTTCTACTGATCCTACTTCTTTTGTCTCGAGGGATAGTTGACATTTACTGTTCCTAGAAACTAATTGCTAGCAAAACTGAAGTAATGCAAGCATTATTAATCATTTGAAAAATTTATTGATAATATCTATCTATCTCTGAACTTATTTTTAGTTAATCAAGATTGTCTTGAGGACATATAACATTTTTGGAGAGGATGACACGCGGTTCTTGAATAGTAAAAGTGGTTGTTTTGTAAATTCCTTCTAGAGTTAACCTCTTGTGTACCTATTTTTGGTGTTATTATACTAAATTTTGTTGAAATCCTTGAGTACGTACTCAAGAGTGTGGATGTAGATCATGAAGAGATCGTACCGCTATAAATCTATAGATCCTACTTCTTTTGTCCCGAGGGGCAGTTGAAATCTATTGTTTTCACTTTCTATTGCAATCTTGAAGAGATCAAACAACTACAACTCATTGTGTTCTTTATTAGCCTTTCATTGATAGCCCTTCTACTGATCCTACTTCTTTTGTCTCGAGGGATAGTTGACATTTACTGTTCCTAGAAACTAATTGCTAGCAAAACTGAAGTAATGCAAGCATTATTAATCATTTGAAAAATTTATTGATAATATCTATCTATCTCTGATCTTATTTTTAGTTAATCAAGGTTGTCTTGAGGACATATAACATTTTTGGAGAGGATGACCCGCGGTTCTTGAATAGTAAAAGTGGTTGTTTTGCAAATTCCATCTAGAGTTAACCTCTTGTGTACCTATTTTTGGTGTTATTATATTAGATTTTGTTGAAATCCTTGAGTACGTACTCAAGAGTGTGGATGTAGATCATGAAGAGATCGTACCGCTATAAATCTATAGATCCTACTTCTTTTGTCCCGAGGGGCAGTTGAAATCTATTGTTTTCACTTTCTATTGCAATCTTGAAGAGATCAAACAACTACAACTCATTGTGTTCTTTATTAGCCTTTCATTGATAGCCCTTCTACTCGATCCTACTTCTTTTGTCTCGAGGGATAGTTGACATTTATTGTTCCTAGAAACTAATTGCTAGCAAAACTGAAGTAATGCAAGCATTATTAATCATTTGAAAAATTTATTGATAATATCTATCTATCTCTGATCTTATTTTTAGTTAATCAAGGTTGTCTTGAGGACATATAACATTTTTGGAGAGGATGACCCGCGGTTCTTGAATAGTAAAAGTGGTTGTTTTGCAAATTCCATCTAGAGTTAACCTCTTGTGTACCTATTTTTGGTGTTATTATATTAGATTTTGTTGAAATCCTTGAGTACGTACTCAAGAGTGTGGATGTAGATCATGAAGAGATCGTACCGCTATAAATCTATAGTTCCTACTTCTTTTGTCCCGAGGGGCAGTTGAAATCTATTGTTTTCACTTTCTATTGCAATCTTGAAGAGATCAAACAACTACAACTCATTGTGTTCTTTATTTGCCATTCATTGATAGCCCTTCTACTGATCCTACTTCTTTTGTCTTGAGGGATAGTTGACATTTACTGTTCCTAGAATCTAATTGCTAGCAAAAGTGAAGTAATGCAAGCATTATTTATCATTTGAAAAAATTTATTGATAATATCTATCTATCTCGAACTTATTTTTTAGTTAATCAAGGTTGTCTTGAGGACATATAACATTTTTGGAGAGGATGACACGCGGTTCTTGAATAGTAAAAGTGGTTGTTTTGTAAATTCCTTCTAGAGTTAACCTCTTGTGTACCTATTTTTGGTGTTATTATACTAAATTTTGTTGAAATCCTTGAGTACGTACTCAAGAGTGTGGATGTAGATCATGAAGAGATCGTACCGCTATAAATCTATAGATCCTACTTCTTTTGTCCCTAGAGGGCGATGAAATCTATTGTTTTCACTTTCTATTGCAATCTTGAAGAGATCAAACAACTACAACTCATTGTGTTCTTTATTAGCCTTTCATTGATAGCCCTTCTACCGATCCTACTTCTTTTGTCTCGAGGGATAGTTGACATTTCATCGTTCCTATAAACTAATTGCTATCAAAAGTGAAGTAATGCAAGCATTATTAATCATTTGAAAAATTTATTGATAATATCTATCTATCTCTGATCTTATTTTTAGTTAATCAAGGTTGTCTTGAGGACATATAACATTTTTGGAGAGGATGACCCGCGGTTCTTGAATAGTAAAAGTGGTTGTTTTGCAAATTCCTTCTAGAGTTAACCTCTTGTGTACCTATTTTTGGTGTTATTATATTAGATTTTGTTGAAATCCTTGAGTACGTACTCAAGAGTGTGGATGTAGATCATGAAGAGATCGATGCAGCTATAAATCTATAGATCCTACTTCTTTTGTCCCAGAGGGCGGTTGAAATCTATTGTTTTCACTTTCTATTGCAATCTTGAAGAGATCAAACAACTACAACTCATTGTGTTCTTTATTTGCCATTCATTGATAGCCCTTCTACTGATCCTACTTCTTTTGTCTTGAGGGATAGTTGACATTTACTGTTCCTAGAATCTAATTGCTAGCAAAAGTGAAGTAATGCAAGCATTATTTATCATTTGAAAAATTTATTGATAATATCTATCTATCTATGATCTTATTTTTACTTAATCAAGGTTGTCTTGAGGACATATAACTTTTTTGGAGAGGATGACCCATGATTCTTGAATAGTAAAGTGGTTGTTTTGTAAATTCCTTCTAGAGTTAACCTCTTGTGTACCTATTTTTGGTGTTATTATACTAGATTTTGTTGAAATCCTTGAGTACGTACTCAAGAGTGTGGATGTAGATCATGAAGAGATCGTACCGCTATAAATCTATAGATCCTACTTCTTTTGTCCCGAAGGCAGGTGGAAATCTATTGTTTTCACTTTCTATTGCAATCTTGAAGAGATCAAACAACTACAACTCATTGTGTTCTTTATTTGCCTTTCATTGACAGCCCTTCTATTGATCCTACTTCTTTTGTCTCGAGGGATAGTTGACATTTACTGTTCCTAGAAACTAATTGCTAGCAAAAGTGAAGTAATGCAAGCATTATTAATCATTTGAAAAATTTATTGATAATATCTATCTATCTCTGATCTTATTTTTAGTTAATCATGGTTGTCTTGAGGACATATAACATTTTTGGAGAGGATGACCCGCGGTTCTTGAATAGTAAAAGTGGTTGTTTTGCAAATTCCTTCTAGAGTTAACCTCTTGTGTACCTATTTTTGGTGTTATTATATTAGATTTTGTTGAAATCCTTGAGTACGCACTCAAGAGTGTGGATGTAGATCATGAAGAGATCGTACCGCTATAAATCTATAGATCCTACTTCTTTTGTCCCGAAGGGGAGTGGAAATCTATTGTTTTCACTTTCTATTGCAATCTTGAAGAGATCAAACAACTACAACTCATTGTGTTCTTTATTAGCCTTTCATTGATAGCCCTTCTACTGATCCTACTTCTTTTGTCTCGAGGGATAGTTGACATTTACTGTTCCTAGAAACTAATTGCTAGCAAAACTGAAGTAATGCAAGCATTATTAATCATTTGAAAAATTTATTGATAATATCTATCTATCTCTGATCTTATTTTTAGTTAATCAAGGTTGTCTTGAGGACATATAACATTTTTGGAGAGGATGACCCGCGGTTCTTGAATAGTAAAAGTGGTTGTTTTGCAAATTCCTTCTAGAGTTAACCTCTTGTGTACCTATTTTTGGTGTTATTATATTAGATTTTGTTGAAATCCTTGAGTACGTACTCAAGAGTGTGGATGTAGATCATGAAGAGATCGTACAGCTATAAATCTATAGTTCCTACTTCTTTTGTCCCGAGGGGCAGTTGAAATCTATTGTTTTCACTTTCTATTGCAATCTTGAAGAGATCAAACAACTACAACTCATTGTGTTCTTTATTTATCATTCATTGATAGCCCTTCTACTGATCCTACTTCTTTTGTCTTGAGGGATAGTTGACATTTACTGTTCCTAGAATCTAATTGCTAGCAAAAGTGAAGTAATGCAAGCATTATTTATCATTTGAAAAATTTATTGATAATATCTATCTATCTATGATCTTATTTTTACTTAATCAAGGTTGTCTTGAGGACATATAACTTTTTTGGAGAGGATGACCCATGATTCTTGAATAGTAAAGTGGTTGTTTTGTAAATTCCTTATAGAGTTAACCTCTTGTGTACCTATTTTTGGTGTTATTATACTAGATTTTGTTGAAATCCTTGAGTACGTACTCAAGAGTGTGGATATAGATCATGAAGAGATCGTACCGCTATAAATCTATAGATCCTACTTCTTTTGTCCCGAAGGGCAGTTGAAATCTATTGTTTTCACTTTCTATTGCAATCTTGAAGAGATCAAACAACTACAACTCATTGTGTTCTTTATTTGCCTTTCATTGATTGCCCATCTATTGATCCTACTTCTTTGTCTTGAGGGATAGTTGGCATTTACTATTCCTAGAAACTAATTGCTAGCAAAAGTGAAGTAATGCAAGCATTATTAATCATTTGAAAAATTTATTGATAATATATATCTATCTCTGATCTTATTTTTACTTTTTTTTTTTAAACCACCTGCAATGGTGGGGGGTTTGGCATAGACCCCTACCTGTTTATTAACAATGGTAATTAATTTACAATGAAAGAGAAACTAAAAGAAAACACCAAATAGTAGGCAAAACAGAAAGATAAGCCAATAGTATAAATAGCAAGATCCTAATTAACTCCGTAGATTTGGAACTCCTTGCTTGTCTAGGATGAGATGTCCTCGGGCAGCTTGCGGTAGTTGATCCCAAGCATATATATAGGAAGTACCAGCGTCGATATACCCTTGATTGGCCAAGGCATCTGCAACCACATTTGCTTCTCGGTAAACATGTGAAAAGGAAAAATTCTTGCCTTTGGTGAGTGAGAGAATATGACGCAAAGTATACCTAAATCTCCAAGCGGGCCTATGTTTAGCAAGAACTGAGTTAAGTAATAGTAGTGAGTCTGTTTGGACTGCCACATAAGAATACTGTAGTGATAGACATAGTTTTACACCCAAAAGTAATCCCTGCAACTCTTCCTCAAAATTAGTTCGGATGCCAATATAGGAGTAAAAGGCAGCAATAAAGTTTCCATTGGATGTTCTAAGAACTCCTCCGACCGATGAATTCCCTGGATTTCGCTTTGAAGCCCCATCAATATTCAAGATTACTTGATCCGGATCATAATCTTGCTTCCATTTCACTACAAGTGGATGGCGATGTTTTTTCGGAGTGAGCGGATGCATAGGAATGCCAAAAATAGATAAGGCCGAGACAAAGCCCTTTGCATGAGCTAATGATAGGAGGTAACCCAAAATAGATTGCTTCAAATGATATAGAGTCACCCTAGTCGCTTGAGCTGTACGTATTCCTAGATTTCCACAACTCCCAACGAGATAATGGCCGGGTACAAGTCGAAGGAGAAATGACTTTGTTCTCTTCGTAGCCACCATGTTTGTAATCGTAAGTGAAGTGATAAACCTTCCGAAGGCAATAACCCAAAGAACCCTTCGAAATAAGTCCAAATATGATGTGCAAAAGGACACATGGAGAAAAGATGATCAAAAGTTTCTGTAGCAAGCCCACAAAAACACCTAGATGCCAAATGAAATCCCAATTTCTTCATAGTACAATCCAAGAGCGAGATGACCATTCAGCTAATTTCCACATAAACACGAAGCATGATGAGTAGGGCATTCCTTACTCCGGATACACTGCCTTGAAAAAATAGTTGGGTTGGCTGGTTGTATAATCTTTAATACCGAGGAAAGCGTGAACTTACCATGAGGCTCGAGCTTCCAAATAAACTGATCACTTTCCTCAGTTAGATGTATAGAATATGAGGAAATTCTTTGTACTAGATGTTGAGGCAAACTAATCAAACCTATCTGGAAATCATTAAAGAAGTGTCTGACAGAGAGGTGATGATCCTGTATCTCTGTAAGCTCCTTAAGCTTCCCCTTTAGAGTCCAATCTTCCCACCAGAAATTTGAGTCTCCACTACCCATCTGATCTTATTTTTACTTAATCAAGGTTGTCTTGAGGACATATAACCTTTTTGGAGAGGATGACCCGCGGTTCTTGAATAGTAAAAGTGGTTGTTATGCAAATTCCTTCTAGAGTTAACCTCTTGTGTACCTATTTTTGGTGTTATTATACTAGATTTTGTTGAAATCCTTGAGTACGTACTCAAGAGTGTGGATGTAGATCATGAAGAGATCGTACCGCTATAAATCTATAGATCCTACTTCTTTTGTCCCGAGGGGCAGTTGAAATCTATTGTTTTCACTTTCTATTGCAATCTTGAAGAGATCAAACAACTACAACTCATTGTGTTCTTTATTTGCCTTTCAATGATAGCCCTTCTACTGATCCTACTTCTTTTGTCTTGAGGGATAGTTGACATTTACTGTTCGTAGAAACTAATTGCTAGCAAAAGTGAAGTAATGCAAGCATTATTTATCTCTGATCTTATTTTTACTTAATCAAGGTTTTCTTGAGGACATATAACCTTTTTGGAGAGGATGACCCATGATTCTTGAATAGTAAAAGTGGTTGTTTTGCAAATTCACTCTAGATTTAAACTCTTGTGTACCTATTTTTGGTGTTATTATACTAGATTTTGTTGAAATCCTTGAGTACGTATTCAAGAGTGTGGATGTATATCATGAAGAGATCGTATCAGCTATAAATCTATAGATCCTACTTCTTTTGTCCCGAAGAGGCGAGGAAATCTATTGTTTTCACTTTCTATTGCAATCTTGAAGAGATCAAACAACTACAACTCATTGTGTTCTTTATTTGCCTTTCATTGACAGCCCTTCTATTGATCCTACTTCTTTTGTCTAGAGGGATAGTTGACATTTCTTGTTCCTAGAAACTAATTGCTAGCAAAAGTGAAGTAATGCAAGCATTATTAATCATTTGAAAAAATTTATTGATAATATCTATCTATCTCTGAACTTATTTTTAGTTAATCAAGGTTGTCTTGAGGACATCTAACATTTTTGGAGAGGATGACCCGCGGTTCTTGAATAGTAAAAGTGGTTGTTTTGCAAATTCCTTCTAGAGTTAACCTCTTGTGTACCTATTTTTTGGTGTTATTATGCTAGATTTTTGTTGAAATCCTTGAGTACGTACTCAAGAGTGTGGATGTAGATCATGAAGAGATCGTACCGCTATAAATCTATAGATCCTACTTCTTTTGTCCCGAGGGCAGTTGAAATCTATTGTTTTCACTTTCTATTGCAATCTTGAAGAGATCAAACAACTACAACTCATTGTGTTCTTTATTTGCCTTTCATTGATAGCCCTTCTACTGATCCTACTTCTTTTGTCTTGAGGGATAGTTGACATTTAATGTTCCTAGAAACTAATTCCTAGCAAAAGTGAAGTAATGCAAGCATTATTTATCATTTGAAAAATTTATTGATAATATCTATCTATCTCTCGATCTTATTTTTTACTTAATCAAGGTTGTCTTGAGGACATATAACCTTTTTTGGAGAGGATGACCCATGATTCTTGAATAGTAAAAAGCGGTTGTTTTACAAATTCCTTCTAGAGTTAACCTCTTGTGTACCTATTTTTTGGTGTTATTATACTAGATTTTGTTGAAATCCTTGAGTACGTACTCAAGAGTGTGGATGTAGATCATGAAGAGATCGTACCGCTATAAATCTATAGATCCTACTTCTTTTGTCCCGAGGGGCAGTTGAAATCTATTGTATTCACTTTCTATTGCAATCTTGAAGAGATCAAACAACTACAATTCATTGTGTTCTTTATTTGCCTTTCATTGATAGCCCTTCTATTGATCCTACTTCTTTTGTCTTGAGGGATAGTTGACATTTAATGTTCCTAGAAACTAATTCCTAGCAAAAGTGAAGTAATGCAAGCATTATTTATCATTTGAAAAAATTTATTGATAATATCTATCTATCTCCCGATCTTATTTTTACTTAATCAAGGTTGTCTTGAGGACATATAACCTTTTTGGAGAGGATGACCCATGATTCTTGAATAGTAAAAGCGGTTGTTTTACAAATTCCTTCTAGAGTTAACCTCTTGTGTACCTATTTTTGGTGTTATTATACTAGATTTTGTTGAAATCCTTGAGTACGTACTCAAGAGTGTGGATGTAGATCATGAAGAGATCGTACCGCTATAAATCTATAGATCCTACTTCTTTTGTCCCGAGGGGCAGTTGAAATCTATTGTTTTCACTTTCTATTGCAATCTTGAAGAGATCAAACAACTACAACTCATTGTGTTCTTTATTTGCCTTTCATTGATAGCCCTTCTACTGATCCTACTTCTTTTGTCTTGAGGGATAGTTGACATTTACTGTTCCTAGAAACTAATTGCTAGCAAAAGTTAAGTAATGCAAGCATTATTTATCATTTGAAAAATTTATTGATAATATCTATCTATCTTTGATCTTATTTTTACTTAATCAAGGTTGTCTTGAGGACATATAACCTTTTTGGAGAGGATGACCCATGATTCTTGAATAGTAAAAGTGGTTGTTTTGCAAATTCCTTTTAGATTAACCTCTTGTGTACCTATTTTTGGTGTTATTATACTAGATTTTGTTGAAATCCTTGAGTACGTACTCAAGAGTGTGGATGTAGATCATGAAGAGATCGTACCGCTATAAATCTATAGATCTTACTTCTTTTGTCCCGAAGGGCAGTGGAAATCTATTGTTTTCACTTTCTATTGCAATCTTGAAGAGATCAAACAACTACAACTCATTGTGTTCTTTATTTGCCTTTCATTGACAGCCCTTCTATTGATCCTACTTCTTTTGTCTTGAGGGATAGTTGACATTTAATGTTCCTAGAAACTAATTGCTAGCAAAAGTGAAGTAATGCAAGCATTATTAATCATTTGAAAAATTTATTGATAATATCTATCTATCTCTGAACTTATTTTTAGTTAATCAAGGTTGTCTTGAGGACATCTAACATTTTTGGAGAGGATGACCCGCGGTTCTTGAATAGTAAAAGTGGTTGTTTTGCAAATTCCTTCTAGAGTTAACCTCTTGTGTACCTATTTTTGGTGTTATTATACTAGATTTTGTTGAAATCCTTGAGTACGTACTCAAGAGTATGGATGTAGATCATGAAGAGATCGTATCGCTATAAATCTATAGATCCTACTTCTTTTGTCCCTGAGGGAGCGGTTGAAATCTTTTGTTTTCACTTTCTATTGCAATCTTGAAGAGATCAAACAACTACAACTCATTGTGTTCTTTATTTGCCTTTCATTGATAGCCCTTCTACTGATCCTACTTCTTTTGTCTTGAGGGATAGTTGACATTTAATGTTCCTAGAAACTAATTCCTAGCAAAAGTGAAGTAATGCAAGCATTATTTATCATTTGAAAAAATTTATTGATAATATCTATCTATCTCTGATCTTATTTTTACTTAATCAAGGTTGTCTTGAGGACATATAACCTTTTTGGAGAGGATGACCCATGATTCTTGAATAGTAAAAGCGGTTGTTTTACAAATTCCTTCTAGAGTTAACCTCTTGTGTACCTATTTTTGGTGTTATTATACTAGATTTTGTTGAAATCCTTGAGTACGTACTCAAGAGTGTGGATGTAGATCATGAAGAGATCGTACCGCTATAAATCTATAGATCCTACTTCTTTTGTCCCAGAGGCGGTTAAAATCTATTGTTTTCACTTTCTATTGCAATCTTGAAGAGATCAAACAACTACAACTCATTGTGTTCTTTATTTGCCTTTCATTGATAGCCCTTCTACCGATCCTACTTCTTTTGTCTTGAGGGATAGTTGACATTTCTTGTTCCTAGAAACTAATTGCTAACAAAAGTTAAGTAATGCAAGCATTATTTATCATTTGAAAAATTTATTGATAATATCTATCTATCTTTGATCTTATTTTTACTTAATCAAGGTTGTCTTGAGGACATATAACCTTTTTGGAGAGGATGACCCATGATTCTTGAATAGTAAAAGTGGTTGTTTTGCAAATTCCTTTTAGATTAACCTCTTGTGTACCTATTTTTGGTGTTATTATACTAGATTTTGTTGAAATCCTTGAGTACGTACTCAAGAGTGTGGATGTAGATCATGAAGAGATCGTACCGCTATAAATCTATAGATCTTACTTCTTTTGTCCCGAAGGGCAGTGGAAATCTATTGTTTTCACTTTCTATTGCAATCTTGAAGAGATCAAACAACTACAACTCATTGTGTTCTTTATTTGCCTTTCATTGACAGCCCTTCTATTGATCCTACTTCTTTTGTCTTGAGGGATAGTTGACATTTACTGTTCCTAGAAACTAATTGCTAGCAAAAGTGAAGTAATGCAAGCATTATTAATCATTTGAAAAATTTATTGATAATATCTATCTATCTCTGAACTTATTTTTAGTTAATCAAGGTTGTCTTGAGGACATCTAACATTTTTGGAGAGGATGACCCGCGGTTCTTGAATAGTAAAAGTGGTTGTTTTGCAAATTCCTTCTAGAGTTAACCTCTTGTGTACCTATTTTTGGTGTTATTATACTAGATTTTGTTGAAATCCTTGAGTACGTACTCAAGAGTATGGATGTAGATCATGAAGAGATCGTACCGCTATAAATCTATAGATCCTACTTCTTTTGTCCCGAGGGGCAGTTGAAATCTTTTGTTTTCACTTTCTATTGCAATCTTGAAGAGATCAAACAACTACAACTCATTGTGTTCTTTATTTGCCTTTCATTGATAGCCCTTCTACTGATCCTACTTCTTTTGTCTTGAGGGATAGTTGACATTTAATGTTCCTAGAAACTAATTCCTAGCAAAAGTGAAGTAATGCAAGCATTATTTATCATTTGAAAAATTTATTGATAATATCTATCTATCTCTGATCTTATTTTTACTTAATCAAGGTTGTCTTGAGGACATATAACCTTTTTGGAGAGGATGACCCATGATTCTTGAATAGTAAAAGCGGTTGTTTTACAAATTCCTTCTAGAGTTAACCTCTTGTGTACCTATTTTTGGTGTTATTATACTAGATTTTGTTGAAATCCTTGAGTACGTACTCAAGAGTGTGGATGTAGATCATGAAGAGATCGTACCGCTATAAATCTATAGATCCTACTTCTTTTGTCCCGAGGGGCAGTTAAAATCTATTGTTTTCACTTTCTATTGCAATCTTGAAGAGATCAAACAACTACAACTCATTGTGTTCTTTATTTGCCTTTCAATGATAGCCCTTCTACTGATCCTACTTCTTTTGTCTTGAGGGATAGTTGACATTTACTGTTCGTAGAAACTAATTGCTAGCAAAAGTGAAGTAATGCAAGCATTATTTATCTCTGATCTTATTTTTACTTAATCAAGGTTTTCTTGAGGACATATAACCTTTTTGGAGAGGATGACCCATGATTCTTGAATAGTAAAAGTGGTTGTTTTGCAAATTCACTCTAGATTTAAACTCTTGTGTACCTATTTTTGGTGTTATTATACTAGATTTTGTTGAAATCCTTGAGTACGTATTCAAGAGTGTGGATGTATATCATGAAGAGATCGTACCGCTATAAATCTATAGATCCTACTTCTTTTGTCCCGAAGGGCAGAGGAAATCTATTGTTTTCACTTTCTATTGCAATCTTGAAGAGATCAAACAACTACAACTCATTGTGTTCTTTATTTGCCTTTCATTGACAGCCCTTCTATTGATCCTACTTCTTTTGTCTAGAGGGATAGTTGACATTTACTGTTCCTAGAAACTAATTGCTAGCAAAAGTGAAGTAATGCAAGCATTATTAATCATTTGAAAAATTTATTGATAATATCTATCTATCTCTGAACTTATTTTTAGTTAATCAAGGTTGTCTTGAGGACATCTAACATTTTTGGAGAGGATGACCCGCGGTTCTTGAATAGTAAAAGTGGTTGTTTTGCAAATTCCTTCTAGAGTTAACCTCTTGTGTACCTATTTTTGGTGTTATTATACTAGATTTTGTTGAAATCCTTGAGTACGTACTCAAGAGTGTGGATGTAGATCATGAAGAGATCGTACCGCTATAAATCTATAGATCCTACTTCTTTTTGTCCCAGAGGGCGGGTTGAAATCTATTGTTTTCACTTTCTATTGCAATCTTGAAGAGATCAAACAACTACAACTCATTGTGTTCTTTATTTGCCTTTCATTGATAGCCCTTCTACTGATCCTACTTCTTTTGTCTTGAGGGATAGTTGACATTTACTGTTCCTAGAAACTAATTGCTAGCAAAAGTGAAGTAATGCAAGCATTATTTATCATTTGAAAAATTTATTGATAATATCTATCTATCTCACGATCTTATTTTTTACTTAATCAAGGTTGTCTTGAGGACATATAACCTTTTTGGAGAGGATGACCCATGATTCTTGAATAGTAAAAGCGGTTGTTTTACAAATTCCTTCTAGAGTTAACCTCTTGTGTACCTATTTTTGGTGTTATTATACTAGATTTTGTTGAAATCCTTGAGTACGTACTCAAGAGTGTGGATGTAGATCATGAAGAGATCGTACCGCTATAAATCTATAGATCCTACTTCTTTTGTCCCAAGGGGCAGTTGAAATCTATTGTTTTCACTTTCTATTGCAATCTTGAAGAGATCAAACAACTACAACTCATTGTGTTCTTTATTTGCCTTTCAATGATAGCCCTTCTACTGATCCTACTTCTTTTGTCTTGAGGGATAGTTGACATTTACTGTTCGTAGAAACTAATTGCTAGCAAAAGTGAAGTAATGCAAGCATTATTTATCTCTGATCTTATTTTTACTTAATCAAGGTTTTCTTGAGGACATATAACCTTTTTGGAGAGGATGACCCATGATTCTTGAATAGTAAAAGTGGTTGTTTTGCAAATTCCCTCTAGATTTAAACTCTTGTGTACCTATTTTTGGTGTTATTATACTAGATTTTGTTGAAATCCTTGAGTACGTATTCAAGAGTGTGGATGTAGATCATGAAGAGATCGTACCGCTATAAATCTATAGATCCTACTTCTTTTGTCCCGAAGGGCAGAGGAAATCTATTGTTTTCACTTTCTATTGCAATCTTGAAGAGATCAAACAACTACAACTCATTGTGTTCTTTATTTGCCTTTCATTGACAGCCCTTCTATTGATCCTACTTCTTTTGTCTAGAGGGATAGTTGACATTTACTGTTCCTAGAAACTAATTGCTAGCAAAAGTGAAGTAATGCAAGCATTATTAATCATTTGAAAAATTTATTGATAATATCTATCTATCTCTGAACTTATTTTTAGTTAATCAAGGTTGTCTTGAGGACATCTAACATTTTTGGAGAGGATGACCCATGATTCTTGAATAGTAAAAGCGGTTGTTTTGCAAATTCCTTCTAGAGTTAACCTCTTGTGTACCTATTTTTGGTGTTATTATACTAGATTTTGTTGAAATCCTTGAGTACGTACTCAAGAGTGTGGATGTAGATCATGAAGAGATCGTACCGCTATAAATCTATAGATCCTACTTCTTTTGTCCCTGAGAGGCGGTTGAAATCTATTGTTTTCACTTTCTATTGCAATCTTGAAGAGATCAAACAACTACAACTCATTGTGTTCTTTATTTGCCTTTCATTGATAGCCCTTCTACTGATCCTACTTCTTTTGTCTTGAGGGATAGTTGACATTTAATGTTCCTAGAAACTAATTCCTAGCAAAAGTGAAGTAATGCAAGCATTATTTATCATTTGAAAAATTTATTGATAATATCTATCTATCTCTGATCTTATTTTTACTTAATCAAGGTTGTCTTGAGGACATATAACCTTTTTGGAGAGGATGACCCATGATTCTTGAATAGTAAAAACGGTTGTTTTACAAATTCCTTCTAGAGTTAACCTCTTGTGTACCTATTTTTGGTGTTATTATACTAGATTTTGTTGAAATCCTTGAGTACGTACTCAAGAGTGTGGATGTAGATCATGAAGAGATCGTACTGCTATAAATCTATAGATCCTACTTCTTTTTGTCCCAGAGAGCGGTTGAAATCTATTGTATTCACTTTCTATTGCAATCTTGAAGAGATCAAACAACTACAATTCATTGTGTTCTTTATTTGCCTTTCATTGATAGCCCTTCTACTGATCCTACTTCTTTTGTCTTGAGGGATAGTTGACATTTAATGTTCCTAGAAACTAATTCCTAGCAAAAGTGAAGTAATGCAAGCATTATTTATCATTTGAAAAATTTATTGATAATATCTATCTATCTATGATCTTATTTTTACTTAATCAAGGTTGTCTTGAGGACATATAACCTTTTTGGAGAGGATGACCCATGATTCTTGAATAGTAAAAGCGGTTGTTTTACAAATTCCTTCTAGAGTTAACCTCTTGTGTACCTATTTTTGGTGTTATTATACTAGATTTTGTTGAAATCCTTGAGTACGTACTCAAGAGTGTGGATGTAGATCATGAAGAGATCGTACCGCTATAAATCTATAGATCCTACTTCTTTTGTCCCGAGGGCAGTTGAAATCTATTGTTTTCACTTTCTATTGCAATCTTGAAGAGATCAAACAACTACAACTCATTGTGTTCTTTATTTGCCTTTCATTGATAGCCCTTCTACTGATCCTACTTCTTTTGTCTTGAGGGATAGTTGACATTTACTGTTCCTAGAAACTAATTGCTAACAAAAGTTAAGTAATGCAAGCATTATTTATCATTTGAAAAATTTATTGATAATATCTATCTATCTTTGATCTTATTTTTACTTAATCAAGGTTGTCTTGAGGACATATAACCTTTTTGGAGAGGATGACCCATGATTCTTGAATAGTAAAAGTGGTTGTTTTGCAAATTCCTTTTAGATTAACCTCTTGTGTACCTATTTTTGGTGTTATTATACTAGATTTTGTTGAAATCCTTGAGTACGTACTCAAGAGTGTGGATGTAGATCATGAAGAGATCGTACCGCTATAAATCTATAGATCTTACTTCTTTTGTCCCGAAGGGCAGTGGAAATCTATTGTTTTCACTTTCTATTGCAATCTTGAAGAGATCAAACAACTACAACTCATTGTGTTCTTTATTTGCCTTTCATTGATGACCCTTCTATTGATCCTACTTCTTTTTGTCTTGAGGGATAGTTGACATTTCTCGTTCCTAGAAACTAATTGCTAGCAAAAGTGAAGTAATGCAAGCATTATTAATCATTTGAAAAATTTGTTGATAATATCTATCTATCTACGAACTTATTTTTAGTTAATCAAGGTTGTCTTGAGGACATCTAACATTTTTGGAGAGGATGACCCGCGGTTCTTGAATAGTAAAAGTGGTTGTTTTGCAAATTCCTTCTAGAGTTAACCTCTTGTGTACCTATTTTTGGTGTTATTATACTAGATTTTGTTGAAATCCTTGAGTACGTACTCAAGAGTGTGGATGTAGATCATGAAGAGATCGTACCGCTATAAATCTATAGATCCTACTTCTTTTGTCCCGAGGGGCAGTTGAAATCTATTGTATTCACTTTCTATTGCAATCTTGAAGAGATCAAACAACTACAATTCATTGTGTTCTTTATTTGCCTTTCATTGATAGCCCTTCTACTGATCCTACTTCTTTTGTCTTGAGGGATAGTTGACATTTACTGTTCCTAGAAACTAATTGCTAGCAAAAGTTAAGTAATGCAAGCATTATTTATCATTTGAAAAATTTATTGATAATATCTATCTATCTTTGATCTTATTTTTACTTAATCAAGGTTGTCTTGAGGACATATAACCTTTTTGGAGAGGATGACCCATGATTCTTGAATAGTAAAAGTGGTTGTTTTGCAAATTCCTTTTAGAGTTAACCTCTTGTGTACCTATTTTTGGTGTTATTATACTAGATTTTGTTGAAATCCTTGAGTACGTACTCAAGAGTGTGGATGTAGATCATGAAGAGATCGTACCGCTATAAATCTATAGATCCTACTTCTTTTGTCCCGAGGGGCAGTTGAAATCTATTGTTTTCACTTTCTATTGCAATCTTGAAGAGATCAAACAACTACAACTCATTGTGTTCTTTATTTGCCATTCATTGATAGCCCTTCTACTGATCCTACTTCTTTTGTCTTGAGGGATAGTTGACATTTACTGTTCCTAGAATCTAATTGCTAGCAAAAGTGAAGTAATGCAAGCATTATTTATCATTTGAAAAATTTATTGATAATATCTATCTATCTATGATCTTATTTTTACTTAATCAAGGTTGTCTTGAGGACATAACTTTTTTGGAGAGGATGACCCATGATTCTTGAATAGTAAAGTGGTTGTTTTGTAAATTCCTTATAGAGTTAACCTCTTGTGTACCTATTTTTGGTGTTATTATACTAGATTTTGTTGAAATCCTTGAGTACGTACTCAAGAGTGTGGATATAGATCATGAAGAGATCGTACCGCTATAAATCTATAGATCCTACTTCTTTTGTCCCAAAGGGCAGTTGAAATCTATTGTTTTCACTTTCTATTGCAATCTTGAAGAGATCAAACAACTACAACTCATTGTGTTCTTTATTTGCCTTTCATTGATAGCCCATCTATTGATCCTACTTCTTTGTCTTGAGGGATAGTTGGCATTTACTGTTCCTAGAAACTAATTGCTAGCAAAAGTGAAGTAATGCAAGCATTATTAATCATTTGAAAAATTTATTGATAATATATATCTATCTCTGATCTTATTTTTTACTTTTTTTTTAAACCACCCTGCAATGGTGGGGGGTTTGGCATAGACCCCCTACTGTTTATTAACAATGGTAATTAATTTATAATGAAAGAGAAACTAAAAGAAAACACCAAATAGTAGGCAAAAGCAGAAAGATAAGCCAATAGTATAAATAGCAAGATCCTAATTAACTCCGTAGATTTGGAACTCCTTGCTTGTCTAGGATGAGATGTCCTCGGGCAGCTTGCGGTAGTTGATCCCAAGCATATATATAGGAAGTACCAGCGTCGATATACCCTTGATTGGCCAAGGCATCTCGCAACCACATTTGCTTCTCGGTAAACATGTGAAAAGGAAAAAATTCTTGCCTTTGGTGAGTGAGAGAATATGACGCAAAGTATACCTAAATCTCCAAGCGGGCCTATGTTTAGCAAGAACTGAGTTAAGTAATAGTAGTGAGTCCGTTTGGACTGCCACATAAGAATACTTGTAGTGATAGACATAGTTTTACACCCAAAAGTAATCCCTGCAACTCTTCCTCAAAATTAGTTCGGATGCCAATATAGGGAGTAAAAGGCAGCAATAAAGTTTCCATTGGATGTTCTAAGAACTCCTCCGACCGATGAATTCCCCGGATTTCGCTTTGAAGCCCCCATCAATATTCAAGATTACTTGATCCGGGATCATAATCTTGCTTCCATTTCACTACAAGTGGATGGCGATGTTTTTTCGGAGTGAGCGGATGCATAGGAATGCCAAAAATAGATAAGGCCAAGACAAAGCCCTTTGCATGAGCTAATGATAGGAGGTAACCCAAAATAGATTGCTTCAAATGATATAGAGTCACCCTAGTCGCTCGAGCTGGTACGTATTCCTAGATTTCCACAACTCCCAACGAGATAATGGCCGGTACAAGTCGAAGGAGAAATGACTTTGTTCTCTTCGTAGCCACCATGTTTGTAATCGCAAGTGAAGTGATAAACCTTCCGAAGGCAATAACCCAAAGAACCCTCCGAAATAAGTCCAAATATGATGTGCAAAAGGACACATGGAGAAAAGATGATCAAAAGTTTCTGTAGCAAGCCCACAAAAACACCTAGATGCCAAATGAAATCCCAATTTCTTCATAGTACAATCCAAGGGCAGATGACCATTCAGCAATTTCCACATAAACACGAAAGCATGTGAGTAGGGCATTCCTTACTCCAGATACACTGCCTTGAAAAAATAGTTGGGTTGGCTGGTTGTATAATCTTTAATACCGAGGAAAGCGTGAACTTACCATGAGGCTCGAGCTTCCAAATAAACTGATCACTTTCCTCAGTTAGATGTATAGAATATGAGGAAATTCTTTGTACTAGATGTTGAGGCAAACTAATCAAACCTATCCCGGAAATCATTAAAGAAGTGTCGACGTAGAGGTGATGATCCCGTATCTCTGTAAGCTCCTTAGCTTCCCTTTAGAGTCCAATCTTCCCACTGAGAAATTTGAGTCTCCACTACCCATCTGATCTTATTTTTACTTAATCAAG
Source organism: Rauvolfia tetraphylla (assembly GCA_030512225.1). Taxonomy (NCBI): domain Eukaryota; kingdom Viridiplantae; phylum Streptophyta; class Magnoliopsida; order Gentianales; family Apocynaceae; genus Rauvolfia; species Rauvolfia tetraphylla. The sequence continues at coordinate 867,175 of JAJQKT010000061.1, forward strand.
GTTGTCTTGAGGACATATAACCTTTTTGGAGAGGATGACCCATGATTCTTGAATAGTAAAAGCGGTTGTTTTACAAATTCCTTCTAGAGTTAACCTCTTGTGTACCTATTTTTGGTGTTATTATATTAGATTTTGTTGAAATCCTTGAGTACGTACTCAAGAGTGTGGATGCAGATCATGAAGAGATCGTACAGCTATAAATCTATAGTTCCTACTTCTTTTGTCCCGAGGGGCAGTTGAAATCTATTGTTTTCACTTTCTATTGCAATCTTGAAGAGATCAAACAACTACAACTCATTGTGTTCTTTATTTGCCTTTCATTGATAGCCCTTCTACTGATCCTACTTCTTTTGTCTTGAGGGATAGTTGACATTTACTGTTCCTAGAAACTAATTGCTAGCAAAAGTGAAGTAATGCAAGCATTATTAATCATTTGAAAAATTTATTCATAATATCTAACTATCTCTGAACTTATTTTTAGTTAATCAAGGTTGTCTTGAGGACATATAACATTTTTGGAGAGGATGACCCATGATTCTTGAATAGTAAAAGTGGTTGTTTTGTAAATTCCTTCTAGAGTTAACCTCTTGTGTACCTATTTTTGGTGTTATTATATTAGATTTTGTTGAAATCCTTGAGTACGTACTCAAGAGTGTGGATGCAGATCATGAAGAGATCGTACAGCTATAAATCTATAGTTCCTACTTCTTTTGTCCCGAGGGGCAGTTGAAATCTATTGTTTTCACTTTCTATTGCAATCTTGAAGAGATCAAACAACTACAACTCATTGTGTTCTTTATTAGCCTTTCATTGATAGCCCTTCTACTGATCCTACTTCTTTTTTCTTGAGGGATAGTTGACATTATTGTTCCTAGAAACTAATTGCTAGCAAAAGTGAAGTAATGCAAGCATTATTTATCTCTGATCTTATTTTTACTTAATCAAGGTTTTCTTGAGGACATATAACCTTTTTGGAGAGGATGACCCATGATTCTTGAATAGTAAAAGTGGTTATTTTGCAAATTCACTCTAGATTTAAACTCTTGTGTACCTATTTTTGGTGTTATTATACTAGATTTTGTTGAAATCCTTGAGTACGTAGTCAAGAATGTGGATGTAGATCATGAAGAGATCGTACCGCTATAAATCTATAGATCCTACTTCTTTTGTCCCGAGGGGCAGTTGAAATCTATTGTTTTCACTTTCTATTGCAATCTTGAAGAGATCAAACAACTACAACTCATTGAGTTCTTTATTAGCCTTTCATTGATAGCCCTTCTACTGATCCTACTTCTTTTGTCTCGAGGGATAGTTGACATTTCTTGTTCCTAGAAACTAATTGCTAGCAAAAGTGAAGTAATGCAAGCATTATTAATCATTTGAAAAATTTATTGATAATATCTATCTATCTCTGATCTTATTTTTAGTTAATCAAGGTTGTCTTGAGGACATATAACATTTTTGGAGAGGATGACCCGCGGTTCTTGAATATTAAAAGTGGTTGTTTTGCAAATTCCTTCTAGAGTTAACCTCTTGTGTACCTATTTTTGGTGTTATTATATTAGATTTTGTTGAAATCCTTGAGTACGTACTCAAGAGTGTGGATGTAGATCATGAAGAGATCGTACCGCTATAAATCTATAGATCCTACTTCTTTTGTCCCGAAGGGCAGTGGAAATCTATTGTTTTCACTTTCTATTGCAATCTTGAAGAGATCAAACAACTACAACTCATTGTGTTCTTTATTTGCCTTTCATTGACAGCCCATCTATTCATCCTACTTCTTTTGTCTAGAGGGATAGTTGACATTTACTGTTCCTAGAAACTAATTGCTAGCAAAAGTGAAGTAATGCAAGCATTATTAATCATTTGAAAAATTTATTGATAATATCTATCTATCTCTGAACTTATTTTTACTTAATCAAGGTTGTCTTGAGGACATATAACCTTTTTGGAGAGGATGACCCGTGGTTCTTGAATAGTAAAAGCGGTTGTTTTACAAATTCCTTCTAGAGTTAACCTCTTGTGTACCTATTTTTGGTTTTATTATACTAGATTTTGTTGAAATCCTTGAGTACGTACTCAAGAGTGTGGATGTAGATCATGAAGAGATCGTACCGCTATAAATCTATAGATCCTACTTCTTTTGTCCCGAGGGGCAGTTGAAATCTATTGTTTTCACTTTCTATTGCAATCTTGAAGAGATCAAACAACTACAACTCATTGTGTTCTTTATTTGCCTTTCATTGATAGCCCTTCTACTGATCCTACTTCTTTTGTCTTGAGGGATAGTTGACATTTACTGTTCCTAGAAACTAATTACTAGCAAAAGTTAAGTAATGCAACCATTATTTATCATTTGAAAAATTTATTGATAATATCTATCTATCTTTGATCTTATTTTTACTTAATCAAGGTTGTCTTGAGGACATATAACCTTTTTGGAGAGGATGACCCATGATTCTTGAATAGTAAAAGCGGTTGTTTTGCAAATTCCTTCTAGAGTTAACCTCTTGTGTACCTATTTTTGGTGTTATTATACTAGATTTTGTTGAAATCCTTGAGTACGTACTCAAGAGTGTGGATGTAGATCATGAAGAGATCGTACCGCTATAAATCTATAGATCCTACTTCTTTTTGTCCCTAGAGGCAGTTGAAATCTATTGTTTTCACTTTCTATTGCAATCTTGAAGAGATCAAACAACTACAACTCATTGTGTTCTTTATTTGCCATTCATTGATAGCCCTTCTACTGATCCTACTTCTTTTGTCTTGAGGGATAGTTGACATTTACTGTTCCTAGAATCTAATTGCTAGCAAAAGTGAAGTAATGCAAGCATTATTTATCATTTGAAAAATTTATTGATAATATCTATCTATCTCTGATCTTATTTTTACTTAATCAAGGTTGTCTTGAGGACATATAACCTTTTTGGAGAGGATGACCCATGATTCTTGAATAGTAAAAGCGGTTGTTTTACAAATTCCTTCTAGAGTTAACCTCTTGTGTACCTATTTTTGGTGTTATTATACTAGATTTTGTTGAAATCCTTGAGTACGTACTCAAGAATGTGGATGTAGATCATGAAGTGATCGTACCGCTATAAATCTATAGATCCTACTTCTTTTGTCCCGAAGGGCAGTTGAAATCTATTGTTTTCACTTTCTATTGCAATCTTGAAGAGATCAAACAACTACAACTCATTGTGTTCTTTATTTGCCTTTCATTGATAGTCCTTCTACTGATCCTACTTCTTTTGTCTTGAGGGATAGTTGACATTTCTTGTTCCTAGAAACTAATTGCTAGCAAAAGTGAAGTAATGCAAGCATTATTAATCATTTGAAAAATTTATTGATAATATCTATCTATCTCTGAACTTATTTTTAGTTAATCAAGGTTGTCTTGAGGACATATAACATTTTTGGAGAGGATGACACGCGGTTCTTGAATAGTAAAAGTGGTTGTTTTGCAAATTCCTTCTAGAGTTAACCTCTTGTGTACCTATTTTTGGTGTTATTATACTAGATTTTGTTGAAATCCTTGAGTACGTACTCAAAAGTGTGGATGTAGATCATGAAGTGATCGTACCGCTATAAATCTATAGATCCTACTTCTTTTTGTCCCGAGAGGCGGTTGAAATCTATTGTTTTCACTTTTCTATTGCAATCTTGAAGAGATCAAACAACTACAACTCATTGTGTTCTTTATTTGCCTTTCATTGACAGCCCTTCTATTGATCCTACTTCTTTTGTCTTGGGGGATAGTTGACATTTACTGTTCCTAGAAACTAATTGCTAGCAAAAGTGAAGTAATGCAAGCATTATTAATCATTTGAAAAATTTATTGATAATATCTATCTATCTCTGATCTTATTTTTAGTTAAATCAAGGTTGTCTTGAGGACATATAACATTTTTGGAGAGGATGACCCGCGGTTCTTGAATAGTAAAAGTGGTTGTTTTGCAAATTCCTTCTAGAATTACCCTCTTGTGTACCTATTTTTGGTGTTATTATATTAGATTTTGTTGAAATCCTTGAGTACGTACTCAAGAGTGTGGATGTAGATCATGAAGAGATCGTACCGCTATAAATCTATAGATCCTACTTCTTTTGTCCCGAGGGGCAGTTGAAATCTATTGTTTTCACTTTCTATTGCAATCTTGAAGAGATCAAACAACTACAACTCATTGTGTTCTTTATTTGCCTTTCATTGATAGCCCTTCTACTGATCCTACTTCTTTTGTCTTGAGGGATAGTTGACATTTACTGTTCCTAGAAACTAATTGCTAGCAAAAGTGAAGTAATGCAAGCATTATTAATCATTTGAAAATTTTATTGATAATATCTATCTATCTCTGATCTTTATTTTTACTTAATCAAGGTTGTCTTGAGGACATATAACCTTTTTGGAGAGGATGACCCGTGGTTCTTGAATAGTAAAAGTGGTTGTTTTGCAAATTCCTTCTAGAGTTAACCTCTTGTGTACCTATTTTTGGTGTTATTATACTAGATTTTGTTGAAATCCTTGAGTACGTACTCAAGAGTGTGGATGTAGATCATGAAGAGATCGTACCGCTATAAATCTATAGATCCTACTTCTTTTGTCCCGAGGGGCAGTTGAAATCTATTGTTTTCACTTTCTATTGCAATCTTGAAGAGATCAAACAACTACAACTCATTGTGTTCTTTATTTGCCTTTCATTGATAGCCCTTCTACTGATCCTACTTCTTTTGTCTTGAGGGATAGTTGACATTTACTGTTCCTAGAAACTAATTACTAGCAAAAGTTAAGTAATGCAACCATTATTTATCATTTGAAAAATTTATTGATAATATCTATCTATCTTTGATCTTATTTTTACTTAATCAAGGTTGTCTTGAGGACATATAACCTTTTTGGAGAGGATGACCCATGATTCTTGAATAGTAAAAGTGGTTGTTTTGCAAATTCCTTTTAGAGTTAACCTCTTGTGTACCTATTTTTGGTGTTATTATACTAGATTTTGTTGAAATCCTTGAGTACGTACTCAAGAGTGTGGATGTAGATCATGAAGAGATCGTACCGCTATAAATCTATAGATCCTACTTCTTTTGTCCCGAGGGCAGTTGAAATCTATTGTTTTCACTTTTTATTGCAATCTTGAAGAGATCAAACAACTACAACTCATTGTGTTCTTTATTTGCCTTTCATTGATAGTCCTTCTACTGATCCTACTTCTTTTGTCTTGAGGGATAGTTGACATTTACTGTTCCTAGAATCTAATTGCTAGCAAAAGTGAAGTAATGCAAGCATTATTTATCATTTGAAAAATTTATTGATAATATCTATCTATCTATGATCTTATTTTTACTTAATCAAGGTTGTCTTGAGGACATATAACCTTTTTGGAGAGGATGACCCATGATTCTTGAATAGTAAAAGCGGTTGTTTTACAAATTCCTTCTAGAGTTAACCTCTTGTGTACCTATTTTTGGTGTTATTATACTAGATTTTGTTGAAATCCTTGAGTACGTACTCAAGAATGTGGATGTAGATCATGAAGTGATCGTACCGCTATAAATCTATAGATCCTACTTCTTTTGTCCCGAAGGGCGGGTTGAAATCTATTGTTTTCACTTTTCTATTGCAATCTTGAAGAGATCAAACAACTACAACTCATTGTGTTCTTTATTTGCCTTTCATTGATGACCACTTCTATTGATCCTACTTCTTTTGTCTTGGGGGATAGTTGACATTTACTGTTCCTAGAAACTAATTGCTAGCAAAAGTGAAGTAATGCAAGCATTATTAATCATTTGAAAAATTTATTGATAATATCTATCTATCTCTGATCTTATTTTTAGTTAATCAAGGTTGTCTTGAGGACATATAACATTTTTGGAGAGGATGACCCGCGGTTCTTGAATAGTAAAAGTGGTTGTTTTGCAAATTCCTTCTAGAATTACCCTCTTGTGTACCTATTTTTGGTGTTATTATATTAGATTTTGTTGAAATCCTTGAGTACGTACTCAAGAGTGTGGATGTAGATCATGAAGAGATCGTACAGCTATAAATCTATAGATCCTACTTCTTTTGTCCCGAGGGGTAGTTGAAATCTATTGTTTTCACTTTCTATTGCAATCTTGAAGAGATCAAACAACTACAACTCATTGTGTTCTTTATTTGCCTTTCATTGATAGCCCTTCTACTGATCCTACTTCTTTTGTCTTGAGGGATAGTTGACATTTACTGTTCCTAGAAACTAATTGCTAGCAAAAGTGAAGTAATGCAAGCATTATTAATCATTTGAAAATTTTATTGATAATATCTATCTATCTCTGATCTTTATTTTTACTTAATCAAGGTTGTCTTGAGGACATATAACCTTTTTGGAGAGGATGACCCGTGGTTCTTGAATAGTAAAAGTGGTTGTTTTGCAAATTCCTTCTAGAGTTAACCTCTTGTGTACCTATTTTTGGTGTTATTATACTAGATTTTGTTGAAATCCTTGAGTACGTACTCAAGAGTGTGGATGTAGATCATGAAGAGATCGTACCGCTATAAATCTATAGATCCTACTTCTTTTTGTCCCAGAGGGCGGTTGAAATCTATTGTTTTCACTTTCTATTGCAATCTTGAAGAGATCAAACAACTACAACTCATTGTGTTCTTTATTTGCCTTTCATTGATAGCCACTTCTACTGATCCTACTTCTTTTGTCTTGAGGGATAGTTGACATTTATTGTTCCTAGAAACTAATTGCTAGCAAAAGTTAAGTAATGCAAGCATTATTTATCATTTGAAAAATTTATTGATAATATCTATCTATCTTTGATCTTATTTTTACTTAATCAAGGTTGTCTTGAGGACATATAACCTTTTTGGAGAGGATGACCCATGATTCTTGAATAGTAAAAGTGGTTGTTTTGCAAATTCCTTTTAGAGTTAACCTCTTGTGTACCTATTTTTGGTGTTATTATACTAGATTTTGTTGAAATCCTTGAGTACGTACTCAAGAGTGTGGATGTAGATCATGAAGAGATCGTATCGCTATAAATCTATAGATCCTACTTCTTTTGTCCCGAAGGGCAGTTGAAATCTATTGTTTTCACTTTCTATTGCAATCTTGAAGAGATCAAACAACTACAACTCATTGTGTTCTTTATTTGCCTTTCATTGATAGCCCTTCTATTGATCCTACTTCTTTTGTCTTGAGGGATAGTTGACATTTACTGTTCCTAGAAACTAATTGCTAGCAAAAGTGAAGTAATGCAAGCATTATTAATCATTTGAAAAATTTATTGATAATATCTATCTATCTCGAACTTTATTTTTAGTTAATCAAGGTTGTCTTGAGGACATATAACATTTTTGGAGAGGATGACACGCGGTTCTTGAATAGTAAAAGTGGTTGTTTTGCAAATTCCTTCTAGAGTTAACCTCTTGTGTACCTATTTTTGGTGTTATTATACTAGATTTTGTTGAAATCCTTGAGTACGTACTCAAGAGTGTGGATGTAGATCATGAAGAGATCGTACCGCTATAAATCTATAGATCCTACTTCTTTTGTCCCGAAGGGCAGTTGAAATCTATTGTTTTCACTTTCTATTGCAATCTTGAAGAGATCAAACAACTACAACTCATTGTGTTCTTTATTTGCCTTTCATTGATAGACCCCTTCTATTGATCCTACTTCTTTTGTCTTGAGGGATAGTTGACATTTCTTGTTCCTAGAAACTAATTGCTAGCAAAAGTGAAGTAATGCAAGCATTATTAATCATTTGAAAAATTTATTGATAATATCTATCTATCTACGATCTTATTTTTAGTTAATCAAGGTTGTCTTGAGGACATATAACATTTTTGGAGAGGATGACACGCGGTTCTTGAATAGTAAAAGTGGTTGTTTTGCAAATTCCTTCTAGAGTTAACCTCTTGTGTACCTATTTTTTGGTGTTATTATACTAGATTTTGTTGAAATCCTTGAGTACGTACTCAAAGAGTGTGGATGTAGATCATGAAGAGATCGTACCGCTATAAATCTATAGATCCTACTTCTTTTGTCCCAGAGGCGGTTGAAATCTATTGTTTTCACTTTCTATTGCAATCTTGAAGAGATCAAACAACTACAACTCATTGTGTTCTTTATTTGCCTTTCATTGATAGCCACTTCTACCGATCCTACTTCTTTTGTCTTGAGGGATAGTTGACATTTCTTGTTCCTAGAAATCTAATTGCTAGCAAAAGTGAAGTAATGCAAGCATTATTTATCATTTGAAAAATTTATTGATAATATCTATCTATCTACGATCTTATTTTTTACTTAATCAAGGTTGTCTTGAGGACATATAACCTTTTTGGAGAGGATGACCCATGATTCTTGAATAGTAAAAGCGGTTGTTTTACAAATTCCTTCTAGAGTTAACCTCTTGTGTACCTATTTTTGGTGTTATTATACTAGATTTTGTTGAAATCCTTGAGTACGTACTCAAGAGTGTGGATGTAGATCATGAAGAGATCGTACCGCTATAAATCTATAGATCCTACTTCTTTTTGTCCCAGAGGGCGGTTGAAATCTATTGTTTTCACTTTTCTATTGCAATCTTGAAGAGATCAAACAACTACAACTCATTGTGTTCTTTATTTGCCTTTCATTGATAGCCCTTCTATTGATCCTACTTCTTTTGTCTTGAGGGATAGTTGACATTTATTGTTCCTAGAAACTAATTGCTAGCAAAAGTGAAGTAATGCAAGCATTATTAATCATTTGAAAAATTTATTGATAATATCTATCTATCTCTGATCTTATTTTTAGTTAATCAAGGTTGTCTTGAGGACATATAACATTTTTGGAGAGGATGACCCGCGGTTCTTGAATAGTAAAAGTGGTTGTTTTGCAAATTCCTTCTAGAGTTAACCTCTTGTGTACCTATTTTTGGTGTTATTATACTAGATTTTGTTGAAATCCTTGAGTACGTACTCAAGAGTGTGGATGTAGATCATGAAGAGATCGTACAGCTATAAATCTATAGATCCTACTTCTTTTTGTCCCGAGGGCAGTTGAAATCTATTGTTTTCACTTTCTATTGCAATCTTGAAGAGATCAAACAACTACAACTCATTGTGTTCTTTATTTGCCTTTCATTGATAGCCCTTCTACTGATCCTACTTCTTTTGTCTTGAGGGATAGTTGACATTTACTGTTCCTAGAAACTAATTGCTAGCAAAAGTGAAGTAATGCAAGCATTATTAATCATTTGAAAAATTTTATTGATAATATCTATCTATCTCTGATCTTTATTTTTACTTAATCAAGGTTGTCTTGAGGACATATAACCTTTTTGGAGAGGATGACCCGTGGTTCTTGAATAGTAAAAGTGGTTGTTTTGCAAATTCCTTCTAGAGTTAACCTCTTGTGTACCTATTTTTTGGTGTTATTATACTAGATTTTGTTGAAATCCTTGAGTACGTACTCAAGAGTGTGGATGTAGATCATGAAGAGATCGTACCGCTATAAATCTATAGATCCTACTTCTTTTGTCCCGAGGGCAGTTGAAATCTATTGTTTTCACTTTCTATTGCAATCTTGAAGAGATCAAACAACTACAACTCATTGTGTTCTTTATTTGCCTTTCATTGATAGCCCTTCTACTGATCCTACTTCTTTTTGTCTTGAGGGATAGTTGACATTTACTGTTCCTAGAAACTAATTGCTAGCAAAAGTTAAGTAATGCAAGCATTATTTATCATTTGAAAAATTTATTGATAATATCTATCTATCTCTGATCTTTATTTTTACTTAATCAAGGTTGTCTTGAGGACATATAACCTTTTTGGAGAGGATGACCCGCGATTCTTGAATAGTAAAAGTGGTTGTTTTGCAAATTCCTTTCTAGAGTTAACCTCTTGTGTACCTATTTTTGGTGTTATTATACTAGATTTTGTTGAAATCCTTGAGTACGTACTCAAGAGTGTGGATGTAGATCATGAAGAGATCGTACCGCTATAAATCTATAGATCCTACTTCTTTTGTCCCAGAAGGGCGGGTTGAAATCTATTGTTTTCACTTTCTATTGCAATCTTGAAGAGATCAAACAACTACAACTCATTGTGTTCTTTATTTGCCTTTCATTGATAGCCCTTCTATTGATCCTACTTCTTTTGTCTTGAGGGATAGTTGACATTTATTGTTCCTAGAAACTAATTGCTAGCAAAAGTGAAGTAATGCAAGCATTATTAATCATTTGAAAAATTTATTGATAATATCTATCTATCTCTGATCTTATTTTTAGTTAATCAAGGTTGTCTTGAGGACATATAACATTTTTGGAGAGGATGACACGCGGTTCTTGAATAGTAAAAGTGGTTGTTTTGCAAATTCCTTCTAGAGTTAACCTCTTGTGTACCTATTTTTTGGTGTTATTATACTAGATTTTGTTGAAATCCTTGAGTACGTACTCAAAGAGTGTGGATGTAGATCATGAAGAGATCGTACCGCTATAAATCTATAGATCCTACTTCTTTTTGTCCCAGAGGGCGGTTGAAATCTATTGTTTTCACTTTCTATTGCAATCTTGAAGAGATCAAACAACTACAACTCATTGTGTTCTTTATTTGCCTTTCATTGATGACCGCTTCTATTGATCCTACTTCTTTTTGTCTTGAGGGATAGTTGACATTTCTTGTTCCTAGAAACTAATTGCTAGCAAAAGTGAAGTAATGCAAGCATTATTAATCATTTGAAAAATTTATTGATAATATCTATCTATCTACGATCTTATTTTTTAGTTAATCAAGGTTGTCTTGAGGACATATAACCTTTTTGGAGAGGATGACCCGCGGTTCTTGAATATTAAAAGTGGTTGTTTTGCAAATTCCTTCTAGAGTTAACCTCTTGTGTACCTATTTTTGGTGTTATTATACTAGATTTTGTTGAAATCCTTGAGTACGTACTCAAGAGTGTGGATGTAGATCATGAAGAGATCGTACCGCTATAAATCTATAGATCCTACTTCTTTTGTCCCGAGAGGCGGTTGAAATCTATTGTTTTCACTTTCTATTGCAATCTTGAAGAGATCAAACAACTACAACTCATTGTGTTCTTTATTTGCCTTTCATTGATAGTCCCTTCTACTTGATCCTACTTCTTTTGTCTTGAGGGATAGTTGACATTTCTTGTTCCTAGAAACTAATTGCTAGCAAAAGTGAAGTAATGCAAGCATTATTAATCATTTGAAAAATTTTATTGATAATATCTATCTATCTACGATCTTATTTTTACTTAATCAAGGTTGTCTTGAGGACATATAACCTTTTTTGGAGAGGATGACCCGTGGTTCTTGAATAGTAAAAGTGGTTGTTTTGCAAATTCCTTTCTAGAGTTAACCTCTTGTGTACCTATTTTTGGTGTTATTATACTAGATTTTGTTGAAATCCTTGAGTACGTACTCAAGAGTGTGGATGTAGATCATGAAGAGATCGTACCGCTATAAATCTATAGATCCTACTTCTTTTGTCCCGAGGGGCAGTTGAAATCTATTGTTTTCACTTTCTATTGCAATCTTGAAGAGATCAAACAACTACAACTCATTGTGTTCTTTATTTGCCTTTCATTGATGACCACTTCTATTGATCCTACTTCTTTTGTCTTGAGGGGATAGTTGACATTTCTTGTTCCTAGAAACTAATTGCTAGCAAAAGTGAAGTAATGCAAGCATTATTAATCATTTGAAAAATTTATTGATAATATCTATCTATCTCTGATCTTATTTTTTAGTTAATCAAGGTTGTCTTGAGGACATATAACCTTTTTGGAGAGGATGACCCGCGGTTCTTGAATATTAAAAGTGGTTGTTTTGCAAATTCCTTCTAGAGTTAACCTCTTGTGTACCTATTTTTGGTGTTATTATACTAGATTTTGTTGAAATCCTTGAGTACGTACTCAAGAGTGTGGATGTAGATCATGAAGAGATCGTACCGCTATAAATCTATAGATCCTACTTCTTTTGTCCCGAGGGCAGTTGAAATCTATTGTTTTCACTTTCTATTGCAATCTTGAAGAGATCAAACAACTACAACTCATTGTGTTCTTTATTTGCCTTTCATTGATAGTCCTTCTACTGATCCTACTTCTTTTGTCTTGAGGGATAGTTGACATTTCTTTGTTCCTAGAAACTAATTGCTAGCAAAAGTGAAGTAATGCAAGCATTATTAATCATTTGAAAAATTTATTGATAATATCTATCTATCTCTGATCTTTATTTTTACTTAATCAAGGTTGTCTTGAGGACATATAACCTTTTTGGAGAGGATGACCCGTGGTTCTTGAATAGTAAAAGTGGTTGTTTTGCAAATTCCTTCTAGAGTTAACCTCTTGTGTACCTATTTTTGGTGTTATTATACTAGATTTTGTTGAAATCCTTGAGTACGTACTCAAGAGTGTGGATGTAGATCATGAAGAGATCGTACCGCTATAAATCTATAGATCCTACTTCTTTTGTCCCGAGGGGCAGTTGAAATCTATTGTTTTCACTTTCTATTGCAATCTTGAAGAGATCAAACAACTACAACTCATTGTGTTCTTTATTTGCCTTTCATTGACAGCCCTTCTATTGATCCTACTTCTTTTGTCTTGAGGGATAGTTGACATTTCTTGTTCCTAGAAACTAATTGCTAGCAAAAGTGAAGTAATGCAAGCATTATTTATCATTTGAAAAAATTTATTGATAATATCTATCTATCTACGATCTTATTTTTAGTTAATCAAGGTTGTCTTGAGGACATATAACATTTTTGGAGAGGATGACCCGCGGTTCTTGAATATTAAAAGTGGTTGTTTTGCAAATTCCTTCTAGAGTTAACCTCTTGTGTACCTATTTTTGGTGTTATTATACTAGATTTTGTTGAAATCCTTGAGTACGTACTCAAGAGTGTGGATGTAGATCATGAAGAGATCGTACCGCTATAAATCTATAGATCCTACTTCTTTTTGTCCCAGAGGGCGGTTGAAATCTATTGTTTTCACTTTCTATTGCAATCTTGAAGAGATCAAACAACTACAACTCATTGTGTTCTTTATTTGCCTTTCATTGACAGCCCTTCTATTGATCCTACTTCTTTTGTCTTGAGGGATAGTTGACATTTATTGTTCCTAGAAACTAATTGCTAGCAAAAGTGAAGTAATGCAAGCATTATTAATCATTTGAAAAATTTATTGATAATATCTATCTATCTCTGATCTTATTTTTAGTTAATCAAGGTTGTCTTGAGGACATATAACCTTTTTGGAGAGGATGACCCGCGGTTCTTGAATAGTAAAAGTGGTTGTTTTGCAAATTCCTTCTAGAGTTAACCTCTTGTGTACCTATTTTTGGTGTTATTATACTAGATTTTGTTGAAATCCTTGAGTACGTACTCAAGAGTGTGGATGTAGATCATGAAGAGATCGTACCGCTATAAATCTATAGATCCTACTTCTTTTTGTCTCGAGGGCGGTTGAAATCTATTGTTTTCACTTTCTATTGCAATCTTGAAGAGATCAAACAACTACAACTCATTGTGTTCTTTATTTGCCTTTCATTGATAGTCCCTTCTACTGATCCTACTTCTTTTGTCTTGAGGGATAGTTGACATTTCTTGTTCCTAGAAACTAATTGCTAGCAAAAGTGAAGTAATGCAAGCATTATTAATCATTTGAAAAATTTATTGATAATATCTATCTATCTCTGATCTTATTTTTAGTTAATCAAGGTTGTCTTGAGGACATATAACATTTTTGGAGAGGATGACCCGCGGTTCTTGAATAGTAAAAGTGGTTGTTTTGCAAATTCCTTCTAGAGTTAACCTCTTGTGTACCTATTTTTTGGTGTTATTATACTAGATTTTGTTGAAATCCTTGAGTACGTACTCAAGAGTGTGGATGTAGATCATGAAGAGATCGTACGGCTATAAATCTATAGATCCTACTTCTTTTTGTCCCAGAGGGCGGTTGAAATCTATTGTTTTCACTTTCTATTGCAATCTTGAAGAGATCAAACAACTACAACTCATTGTGTTCTTTATTAGCCTTTCATTGATAGCCCTTCTACTGATCCTACTTCTTTTTTCTTGAGGGATAGTTGACATTTACTGTTCCTAGAAACTAATTGCTAGCAAAAGTGAAGTAATGCAAGCATTATTAATCATTTGAAAAATTTATTGATAATATCTATCTATCTCTGATCTTATTTTTAGTTAATCAAGGTTGTCTTGAGGACATATAACCTTTTTGGAGAGGATGACCCGCGGTTCTTGAATATTAAAAGTGGTTGTTTTGCAAATTCCTTCTAGAGTTAACCTCTTGTGTACCTATTTTTGGTGTTATTATACTAGATTTTGTTGAAATCCTTGAGTACGTACTCAAGAGTGTGGATGTAGATCATGAAGAGATCGTACCGCTATAAATCTATAGATCCTACTTCTTTTGTCCCGGAGGGCAGTTGAAATCTATTGTTTTCACTTTCTATTGCAATCTTGAAGAGATCAAACAACTACAACTCATTGTGTTCTTTATTTGCCTTTCATTGATAGTCCTTCTACTGATCCTACTTCTTTTGTCTTGAGGGATAGTTGACATTTACTGTTCCTAGAAACTAATTGCTAGCAAAAGTGAAGTAATGCAAGCATTATTAATCATTTGAAAAATTTATTGATAATATCTATCTATCTCTGATCTTTATTTTTACTTAATCAAGGTTGTCTTGAGGACATATAACCTTTTTGGAGAGGATGACCCGCGGTTCTTGAATATTAAAAGTGGTTGTTTTGCAAATTCCTTCTAGAGTTAACCTCTTGTGTACCTATTTTTGGTGTTATTATACTAGATTTTGTTGAAATCCTTGAGTACGTACTCAAGAGTGTGGATGTAGATCATGAAGAGATCGTACCGCTATAAATCTATAGATCCTACTTCTTTTGTCCCGAGGGGCAGTTGAAATCTATTGTTTTCACTTTCTATTGCAATCTTGAAGAGATCAAACAACTACAACTCATTGTGTTCTTTATTTGCCTTTCATTGATAGTCCTTCTACTGATCCTACTTCTTTTGTCTTGAGGGATAGTTGACATTTACTGTTCCTAGAAACTAATTGCTAGCAAAAGTGAAGTAATGCAAGCATTATTAATCATTTGAAAATTTTATTGATAATATCTATCTATCTCTGATCTTTATTTTTACTTAATCAAGGTTGTCTTGAGGACATATAACCTTTTTGGAGAGGATGACCCGTGGTTCTTGAATAGTAAAAGTGGTTGTTTTGCAAATTCCTTCTAGAGTTAACCTCTTGTGTACCTATTTTTGGTGTTATTATACTAGATTTTGTTGAAATCCTTGAGTACGTACTCAAGAGTGTGGATGTAGATCATGAAGAGATTGTACCGCTATAAATCTATAGATCCTACTTCTTTTGTCCCGAGTGGCAGTTGAAATCTATTGTTTTCACTTTCTATTGCAATCTTGAAGAGATCAAACAACTACAACTCATTGTGTTCTTTATTTGCCTTTCATTGACAGCCCTTCTATTGATCCTACTTCTTTTGTCTTGAGGGATAGTTGACATTTATTGTTCCTAGAAACTAATTGCTAGCAAAAGTGAAGTAATGCAAGCATTATTAATCATTTGAAAAATTTATTGACAATATCTATCTATCTTTGATCTTATTTTTAGTTAATCAAGGTTGTCTTGAGGACATATAACCTTTTTGGAGAGGATGACCCGCGGTTCTTGAATAGTAAAAGTGGTTGTTTTGCAAATTCCTTCTAGAGTTAACCTCTTGTGTACCTATTTTTGGTGTTATTATACTAGATTTTGTTGAAATCCTTGAGTACGTACTCAAGAGTGTGGATGTAGATCATGAAGAGATCGATACAGCTATAAATCTATAGATCCTACTTCTTTTTGTCCCAGAGGGCGGTTGAAATCTATTGTTTTCACTTTCTATTGCAATCTTGAAGAGATCAAACAACTACAACTCATTGTGTTCTTTATTTGCCTTTCATTGATAGCCACTTCTACTTGATCCTACTTCTTTTGTCTTGAGGGATAGTTGACATTTCTTGTTCCTAGAAACTAATTGCTAGCAAAAGTGAAGTAATGCAAGCATTATTAATCATTTGAAAAATTTATTGATAATATCTATCTATCTACGATCTTATTTTTAGTTAATCAAGGTTGTCTTGAGGACATATAACATTTTTTGGAGAGGATGACCCATGATTCTTGAATAGTAAAAGTGGTTGTTTTGCAAATTCCTTCTAGAGTTAACCTCTTGTGTACCTATTTTTGGTGTTATTATACTAGATTTTGTTGAAATCCTTGAGTACGTACTCAAGAGTGTGGATGTAGATCATGAAGAGATCGTACAGCTATAAATCTATAGATCCTACTTCTTTTGTCCCGAGGGGCAGTTGAAATCTATTGTTTTCACTTTCTATTGC
This sequence comes from Rauvolfia tetraphylla, assembly GCA_030512225.1. Lineage (NCBI taxonomy): Eukaryota > Viridiplantae > Streptophyta > Magnoliopsida > Gentianales > Apocynaceae > Rauvolfia > Rauvolfia tetraphylla. The sequence goes on from JAJQKT010000061.1 coordinate 883,629, forward strand.
AATCTTGAAGAGATCAAACAACTACAACTCATTGTGTTCTTTATTTGCCTTTCATTGATAGCCCTTCTACTGATCCTACTTCTTTTTGTCTTGAGGGATAGTTGACATTTCTTGTTCCTAGAAACTAATTGCTAGCAAAAGTGAAGTAATGCAAGCATTATTAATCATTTGAAAAATTTATTGATAATATCTATCTATCTATGATCTTTATTTTTACTTAATCAAGGTTGTCTTGAGGACATATAACCTTTTTGGAGAGGATGACCCGCGGTTCTTGAATATTAAAAGTGGTTGTTTTGCAAATTCCTTCTAGAGTTAACCTCTTGTGTACCTATTTTTGGTGTTATTATACTAGATTTTGTTGAAATCCTTGAGTACGTACTCAAGAGTGTGGATGTAGATCATGAAGAGATCGATACCGCTATAAATCTATAGATCCTACTTCTTTTGTCCCAGAGGGCGGTTGAAATCTATTGTTTTCACTTTCTATTGCAATCTTGAAGAGATCAAACAACTACAACTCATTGTGTTCTTTATTTGCCTTTCATTGACAGCCCTTCTATTGATCCTACTTCTTTTGTCTTGGGGGATAGTTGACATTTACTGTTCCTAGAAACTAATTGCTAGCAAAAGTGAAGTAATGCAAGCATTATTAATCATTTGAAAAATTTATTGATAATATCTATCTATCTCTGATCTTTATTTTTACTTAATCAAGGTTGTCTTGAGGACATATAACCTTTTTGGAGAGGATGACCCGCGGTTCTTGAATAGTAAAAGTGGTTGTTTTGCAAATTCCTTCTAGAGTTAACCTCTTGTGTACCTATTTTTGGTGTTATTATACTAGATTTTGTTGAAATCCTTGAGTACGTACTCAAGAGTGTGGATGTAGATCATGAAGAGATCGTACAGCTATAAATCTATAGATCCTACTTCTTTTGTCCCGAGGGGCAGTTGAAATCTATTGTTTTCACTTTCTATTGCAATCTTGAAGAGATCAAACAACTACAACTCATTGTGTTCTTTATTTGCCTTTCATTGACAGCCCTTCTATTGATCCTACTTCTTTTGTCTTGAGGGATAGTTGACATTTACTGTTCCTAGAAACTAATTGCTAGCAAAAGTGAAGTAATGCAAGCATTATTAATCATTTGAAAAATTTTATTGATAATATCTATCTATCTACGATCTTATTTTTTAGTTAATCAAGGTTGTCTTGAGGACATATAACATTTTTTGGAGAGGATGACCCGCGGTTCTTGAATAGTAAAAGTGGTTGTTTTGCAAATTCCTTCTAGAGTTAACCTCTTGTGTACCTATTTTTGGTGTTATTATACTAGATTTTGTTGAAATCCTTGAGTACGTACTCAAGAGTGTGGATGTAGATCATGAAGAGATCGTACAGCTATAAATCTATAGATCCTACTTCTTTTTGTCCCAGAGGGCGGTTGAAATCTATTGTTTTCACTTTCTATTGCAATCTTGAAGAGATCAAACAACTACAACTCATTGTGTTCTTTATTTGCCTTTCATTGATAGCCACTTCTATTGATCCTACTTCTTTTGTCTTGAGGGATAGTTGACATTTCTTGTTCCTAGAAACTAATTGCTAGCAAAAGTGAAGTAATGCAAGCATTATTAATCATTTGAAAAATTTATTGATAATATCTATCTATCTATGATCTTTATTTTTACTTAATCAAGGTTGTCTTGAGGACATATAACCTTTTTGGAGAGGATGACCCGCGGTTCTTGAATATTAAAAGTGGTTGTTTTGCAAATTCCTTCTAGAGTTAACCTCTTGTGTACCTATTTTTGGTGTTATTATACTAGATTTTGTTGAAATCCTTGAGTACGTACTCAAGAGTGTGGATGTAGATCATGAAGAGATCGTACCGCTATAAATCTATAGATCCTACTTCTTTTGTCCCGAAGGGCAGTTGAAATCTATTGTTTTCACTTTCTATTGCAATCTTGAAGAGATCAAACAACTACAACTCATTGTGTTCTTTATTTGCCTTTCATTGATAGCCCATCTATTGATCCTACTTCTTTGTCTTGAGGGATAGTTGACATTTACTGTTCCTAGAAACTAATTGCTAGCAAAAGTGAAGTAATGCAAGCATTATTAATCATTTGAAAAATTTATTGATAATATCTATCTATCTATGATCTTATTTTTACTTAATCAAGGTTGTCTTGAGGACATATAACCTTTTTGGAGAGGATGACCCGCGGTTCTTGAATAGTAAAAGTGGTTGTTTTGCAAATTCCTTCTAGAGTTAACCTCTTGTGTACCTATTTTTGGTGTTATTATACTAGATTTTGTTGAAATCCTTGAGTACGTACTCAAGAGTGTGGATGTAGATCATGAAGAGATCGATACAGCTATAAATCTATAGATCCTACTTCTTTTTGTCTAGAGGGCGGTTGAAATCTATTGTTTTCACTTTCTATTGCAATCTTGAAGAGATCAAACAACTACAACTCATTGTGTTCTTTATTTGCCTTTCATTGATAGCCACTTCTACTGATCCTACTTCTTTTTGTCTTGAGGGATAGTTGACATTTCTTGTTCCTAGAAACTAATTGCTAGCAAAAGTGAAGTAATGCAAGCATTATTAATCATTTGAAAAATTTATTGATAATATCTATCTATCTCTGATCTTATTTTTAGTTAATCAAGGTTGTCTTGAGGACATATAACCTTTTTGGAGAGGATGACCCGCGGTTCTTGAATATTAAAAGTGGTTGTTTTGCAAATTCCTTCTAGAGTTAACCTCTTGTGTACCTATTTTTGGTGTTATTATACTAGATTTTGTTGAAATCCTTGAGTACGTACTCAAGAGTGTGGATGTAGATCATGAAGAGATCGTACTGCTATAAATCTATAGATCCTACTTCTTTTTGTCCCAGAGGGCGGTTGAAATCTATTGTTTTCACTTTCTATTGCAATCTTGAAGAGATCAAACAACTACAACTCATTGTGTTCTTTATTTGCCTTTCATTGATAGCCACTTCTACTGATCCTACTTCTTTTGTCTTGAGGGATAGTTGACATTTCTTGTTCCTAGAAACTAATTGCTAGCAAAAGTGAAGTAATGCAAGCATTATTAATCATTTGAAAAATTTTATTGATAATATCTATCTATCTACGATCTTATTTTTTACTTAATCAAGGTTGTCTTGAGGGACATATAACCCTTTTTTGGAGAGGATGACCCGCGGTTCTTGAATAGTAAAAGTGGTTGTTTTGCAAATTCCTTCTAGAGTTAACCTCTTGTGTACCTATTTTTGGTGTTATTATACTAGATTTTGTTGAAATCCTTGAGTACGTACTCAAGAGTGTGGATGTAGATCATGAAGAGATCGTACCGCTATAAATCTATAGATCCTACTTCTTTTTGTCCCAGAGGGCGGTTGAAATCTATTGTTTTCACTTTCTATTGCAATCTTGAAGAGATCAAACAACTACAACTCATTGTGTTCTTTATTTGCCTTTCATTGATAGCCCACTTCTATTGATCCTACTTCTTTTGTCTTGAGGGGATAGTTGACATTTCTTGTTCCTAGAAACTAATTGCTAGCAAAAGTGAAGTAATGCAAGCATTATTAATCATTTGAAAAATTTTATTGATAATATCTATCTATCTACGATCTTATTTTTTAGTTAATCAAGGTTGTCTTGAGGACATATAACCTTTTTGGAGAGGATGACCCGCGGTTCTTGAATATTAAAAGTGGTTGTTTTGCAAATTCCTTCTAGAGTTAACCTCTTGTGTACCTATTTTTGGTGTTATTATACTAGATTTTGTTGAAATCCTTGAGTACGTACTCAAGAGTGTGGATGTAGATCATGAAGAGATCGTACAGCTATAAATCTATAGATCCTACTTCTTTTGTCCCGAGGGGCAGTTGAAATCTATTGTTTTCACTTTCTATTGCAATCTTGAAGAGATCAAACAACTACAACTCATTGTGTTCTTTATTTGCCTTTCATTGATAGTCCTTCTACTGATCCTACTTCTTTTGTCTTGAGGGATAGTTGACATTTACTGTTCCTAGAAACTAATTGCTAGCAAAAGTGAAGTAATGCAAGCATTATTAATCATTTGAAAAATTTTATTGATAATATCTATCTATCTACGATCTTATTTTTTACTTAATCAAGGTTGTCTTGAGGACATATAACCTTTTTGGAGAGGATGACCCGTGGTTCTTGAATAGTAAAAGTGGTTGTTTTGCAAATTCCTTCTAGAGTTAACCTCTTGTGTACCTATTTTTGGTGTTATTATACTAGATTTTGTTGAAATCCTTGAGTACGTACTCAAGAGTGTGGATGTAGATCATGAAGAGATCGTACCGCTATAAATCTATAGATCCTACTTCTTTTTGTCCCAGAGGGCGGTTGAAATCTATTGTTTTCACTTTCTATTGCAATCTTGAAGAGATCAAACAACTACAACTCATTGTGTTCTTTATTTGCCTTTCATTGACAGCCCTTCTATTGATCCTACTTCTTTTGTCTTGAGGGATAGTTGACATTTCTTGTTCCTAGAAACTAATTGCTAGCAAAAGTGAAGTAATGCAAGCATTATTAATCATTTGAAAAATTTATTGATAATATCTATCTATCTACGATCTTATTTTTTAGTTAATCAAGGTTGTCTTGAGGACATATAACACTTTTTGGAGAGGATGACCCGCGGTTCTTGAATAGTAAAAGTGGTTGTTTTGCAAATTCCTTCTAGAGTTAACCTCTTGTGTACCTATTTTTGGTGTTATTATACTAGATTTTGTTGAAATCCTTGAGTACGTACTCAAGAGTGTGGATGTAGATCATGAAGAGATCGTACCGCTATAAATCTATAGATCCTACTTCTTTTTGTCCCAGAGGGCAGTTGAAATCTATTGTTTTCACTTTCTATTGCAATCTTGAAGAGATCAAACAACTACAACTCATTGTGTTCTTTATTTGCCTTTCATTGATAGCCCTTCTATTGATCCTACTTCTTTTGTCTTGAGGGATAGTTGACATTTATTGTTCCTAGAAACTAATTGCTAGCAAAAGTGAAGTAATGCAAGCATTATTAATCATTTGAAAAATTTTATTGATAATATCTATCTATCTACGATCTTATTTTTTAGTTAATCAAGGTTGTCTTGAGGGACATATAACCTTTTTGGAGAGGATGACCCGCGGTTCTTGAATATTAAAAGTGGTTGTTTTGCAAATTCCTTCTAGAGTTAACCTCTTGTGTACCTATTTTTGGTGTTATTATACTAGATTTTGTTGAAATCCTTGAGTACGTACTCAAGAGTGTGGATGTAGATCATGAAGAGATCGTACCGCTATAAATCTATAGATCCTACTTCTTTTTGTCCCAGAGGGCGGTTGAAATCTATTGTTTTCACTTTCTATTGCAATCTTGAAGAGATCAAACAACTACAACTCATTGTGTTCTTTATTTGCCTTTCATTGATAGCCCTTCTACTGATCCTACTTCTTTTGTCTTGAGGGATAGTTGACATTTACTGTTCCTAGAAACTAATTGCTAGCAAAAAGTGAAGTAATGCAAGCATTATTAATCATTTGAAAAATTTTATTGATAATATCTATCTATCTACGATCTTATTTTTTAGTTAATCAAGGTTGTCTTGAGGACATATAACCTTTTTGGAGAGGATGACCCGCGGTTCTTGAATAGTAAAAGTGGTTGTTTTGCAAATTCCTTCTAGAGTTAACCTCTTGTGTACCTATTTTTTGGTGTTATTATACTAGATTTTGTTGAAATCCTTGAGTACGTACTCAAGAGTGTGGATGTAGATCATGAAGAGATCGTACTGCTATAAATCTATAGATCCTACTTCTTTTTGTCCCAGAGAGCGGTTGAAATCTATTGTTTTCACTTTCTATTGCAATCTTGAAGAGATCAAACAACTACAACTCATTGTGTTCTTTATTTGCCTTTCATTGATAGCCCTTCTATTGATCCTACTTCTTTTTGTCTTGAGGGATAGTTGACATTTCTTGTTCCTAGAAACTAATTGCTAGCAAAAGTGAAGTAATGCAAGCATTATTAATCATTTGAAAAATTTATTGATAATATCTATCTATCTACGATCTTATTTTTAGTTAATCAAGGTTGTCTTGAGGACATATAACCTTTTTTGGAGAGGATGACCCGCGGTTCTTGAATATTAAAAGTGGTTGTTTTGCAAATTCCTTCTAGAGTTAACCTCTTGTGTACCTATTTTTGGTGTTATTATACTAGATTTTGTTGAAATCCTTGAGTACGTACTCAAGAGTGTGGATGTAGATCATGAAGAGATCGTACCGCTATAAATCTATAGATCCTACTTCTTTTTGTCCCAGAGGGCGGTTGAAATCTATTGTTTTCACTTTCTATTGCAATCTTGAAGAGATCAAACAACTACAACTCATTGTGTTCTTTATTTGCCTTTCATTGATAGTCCCTTCTACTGATCCTACTTCTTTTGTCTTGAGGGATAGTTGACATTTCTTGTTCCTAGAAACTAATTGCTAGCAAAAAGTGAAGTAATGCAAGCATTATTAATCATTTGAAAAATTTTATTGATAATATCTATCTATCTACGATCTTATTTTTACTTAATCAAGGTTGTCTTGAGGACATATAACCTTTTTTGGAGAGGATGACCCGTGGTTCTTGAATAGTAAAAGTGGTTGTTTTGCAAATTCCTTCTAGAGTTAACCTCTTGTGTACCTATTTTTGGTGTTATTATACTAGATTTTGTTGAAATCCTTGAGTACGTACTCAAGAGTGTGGATGTAGATCATGAAGAGATCGTACCGCTATAAATCTATAGATCCTACTTCTTTTTGTCCCAGAGGCGGTTGAAATCTATTGTTTTCACTTTCTATTGCAATCTTGAAGAGATCAAACAACTACAACTCATTGTGTTCTTTATTTGCCTTTCATTGATAGCCCTTCTATTGATCCTACTTCTTTTGTCTTGAGGGATAGTTGACATTCTTGTTCCTAGAAACTAATTGCTAGCAAAAGTGAAGTAATGCAAGCATTATTAATCATTTGAAAAATTTATTGATAATATCTATCTATCTACGATCTTATTTTTTACTTAATCAAGGTTGTCTTGAGGACATATAACCTTTTTGGAGAGGATGACCCGCGATTCTTGAATAGTAAAAGTGGTTGTTTTGCAAATTCCTTCTAGAGTTAACCTCTTGTGTACCTATTTTTGGTGTTATTATACTAGATTTTGTTGAAATCCTTGAGTACGTACTCAAGAGTGTGGATGTAGATCATGAAGAGATCGTACCGCTATAAATCTATAGATCCTACTTCTTTTTGTCCCGAGGGGCAGTTGAAATCTATTGTTTTCACTTTCTATTGCAATCTTGAAGAGATCAAACAACTACAACTCATTGTGTTCTTTATTTGCCTTTCATTGATAGCCCTTCTACTGATCCTACTTCTTTTGTCTTGAGGGATAGTTGACATTTCTTGTTCCTAGAAACTAATTGCTAGCAAAAGTGAAGTAATGCAAGCATTATTAATCATTTGAAAAATTTTATTGATAATATCTATCTATCTACGATCTTATTTTTTACTTAATCAAGGTTGTCTTGAGGACATATAACCTTTTTTGGAGAGGATGACCCGCGGTTCTTGAATATTAAAAGTGGTTGTTTTGCAAATTCCTTTCTAGAGTTAACCTCTTGTGTACCTATTTTTGGTGTTATTATACTAGATTTTGTTGAAATCCTTGAGTACGTACTCAAGAGTGTGGATGTAGATCATGAAGAGATCGTACCGCTATAAATCTATAGATCCTACTTCTTTTGTCCCAGAGGGCGGTTGAAATCTATTGTTTTCACTTTCTATTGCAATCTTGAAGAGATCAAACAACTACAACTCATTGTGTTCTTTATTTGCCTTTCATTGATAGTCCCTTCTACTGATCCTACTTCTTTTGTCTTGAGGGATAGTTGACATTTCTTGTTCCTAGAAACTAATTGCTAGCAAAAGTGAAGTAATGCAAGCATTATTAATCATTTGAAAAATTTTATTGATAATATCTATCTATCTACGATCTTATTTTTACTTAATCAAGGTTGTCTTGAGGACATATAACCTTTTTGGAGAGGATGACCCATGGTTCTTGAATAGTAAAAGTGGTTGTTTTTGCAAATTCCTTCTAGAGTTAACCTCTTGTGTACCTATTTTTGGTGTTATTATACTAGATTTTGTTGAAATCCTTGAGTACGTACTCAAGAGTGTGGATGTAGATCATGAAGAGATCGTACCGCTATAAATCTATAGATCCTACTTCTTTTTGTCCCAGAGGGCGGTTGAAATCTATTGTTTTCACTTTCTATTGCAATCTTGAAGAGATCAAACAACTACAACTCATTGTGTTCTTTATTTGCCTTTCATTGATAGTCCCTTCCTATTGATCCTACTTCTTTTTGTCTTGAGGGATAGTTGACATTTCTTGTTCCTAGAAACTAATTGCTAGCAAAAAGTGAAGTAATGCAAGCATTATTTAATCATTTGAAAAATTTATTGATAATATCTATCTATCTCTGATCTTATTTTTACTTAATCAAGGTTGTCTTGAGGACATATAACCTTTTTGGAGAGGATGACCCATGATTCTTGAATAGTAAAAGTGGTTGTTTTGCAAATTCCTTCTAGAGTTAACCTCTTGTGTACCTATTTTTGGTGTTATTATACTAGATTTTGTTGAAATCCTTGAGTACGTACTCAAGAGTGTGGATGTAGATCATGAAGAGATCGTACCGCTATAAATCTATAGATCCTACTTCTTTTTGTCCCAGAGGGCGGTTGAAATCTATTGTTTTCACTTTCTATTGCAATCTTGAAGAGATCAAACAACTACAACTCATTGTGTTCTTTTTTTTCCTTTCAATGATAGCCCTTCTACTGATCCTACTTCTTTTGTCTTGAGGGATAGTTGATATTTTATGTTCCTAGAAACTAATTGCTAGCAAAAGTGAAGTAATGCAAGCATTATTAATCATTTGAAAAATTTTATTGATAATATCTATCTATCTATGATCTTATTTTTACTTAATCAAGGTTGTCTTGAGGACATATAACCTTTTTGGAGAGGATGACCCATGATTCTTGAATAGTAAAAGTGGTTGTTTTGCAAATTCCTTCTAGAGTTAACCTCTTGTGTACCTATTTTTGGTGTTATTATACTAGATTTTGTTGAAATCCTTGAGTACGTACTCAAGATTGTGGATGTAGATCATAAAGAGATTGTACTGCTATAAATCTATAGATCCTACTTCTTTTGTCCCGAGGGGCAGTTGAAATCTATTGTTTTCACTTTCTATTGCAATCTTGAAGAGATCAAACAACTACAACTCATTGTGTTCTTTATTTGCCTTTCATTGATAGGCCTTCTATTGATCCTACTTCTTTTGTCCTGAGGGATAGTTGACATTTACTGTTCTTAGAATCTAATTGCTAGCAAAACTGAAGTAATGCAAGCATTATTAATCATTTGAAAATTTTATTGATAATATCTATCTATCTATGATCTTATTTTTACTTAATCAAGGTTGTCTTGAGGACATATAACCTTTTTGGAGAGGATGACCCGTGGTTCTTGAATAGTAAAAGTGGTTGTTTTGCAAATTCCTTCTAGAGTTAACCTCTTGTGTACCTATTTGTGGTGTTATTATACTAGATTTTGTTGAAATCCTTGAGTACGTACTCAAGAGTGTGGATGTAGATCATGAAGAGATCGTACAGCTATAAATCTATAGATCCTACTTCTTTTGTCCCAGAGGGCGGTTGAAATCTATTGTTTTCACTTTCTATTGCAATCTTGAAGAGATCAAACAACTACAACTCATTGTGTTCTTTATTTGCCTTTCATTGATAGCCACTTCTACTGATCCTACTTCTTTTGTCTTGAGGGATAGTTGACATTTCTTGTTCCTAGAAACTAATTGCTAGCAAAAAGTGAAGTAATGCAAGCATTATTAATCATTTGAAAAATTTTATTGATAATATCTATCTATCTACGATCTTATTTTTACTTAATCAAGGTTTTCTTGAGGACATATAACCTTTTTGGAGAGGATGACCCATGATTCTTGAATAGTAAAAGTGGTTGTTTTGCAAATTCCTTCTAGAGTTAACCTCTTGTGTACCTATTTTTGGTGTTATTATACTAGATTTTGTTGAAATCCTTGAGTACGTACTCAAGAGTGTGGATGTAGATCATGAAGAGATCGTACAGCTATAAATCTATAGATCCTACTTCTTTTGTCAGAGGGCGGTTGAAATCTATTGTTTTCACTTTCTATTGCAATCTTGAAGAGATCAAACAACTACAACTCATTGTGTTCTTTATTTGCCTTTCATTGATAGCCCTTCTATTGATCCTACTTCTTTTGTCTTGAGGGATAGTTGACATTTCTTGTTCCTAGAAACTAATTGCTAGCAAAAGTGAAGTAATGCAAGCATTATTAATCATTTGAAAAATTTTATTGATAATATCTATCTATCTACGATCTTATTTTTTACTTAATCAAGGTTGTCTTGAGGACATATAACCTTTTTGGAGAGGATGACCCGCGGTTCTTGAATAGTAAAAGTGGTTGTTTTGCAAATTCCTTCTAGAGTTAACCTCTTGTGTACCTATTTTTGGTGTTATTATACTAGATTTTGTTGAAATCCTTGAGTACGTACTCAAGAGTGTGGATGTAGATCATGAAGAGATCGTACCGCTATAAATCTATAGATCCTACTTCTTTTGTCCCGAGGGCAGTTGAAATCTATTGTTTTCACTTTCTATTGCAATCTTGAAGAGATCAAACAACTACAACTCATTGTGTTCTTTATTTGCCTTTCATTGATAGCCCTTCTACTGATCCTACTTCTTTTGTCTTGAGGGATAGTTGACATTTACTGTTCCTAGAAACTAATTGCTAGCAAAAGTAAAAGTAATGCAAGCATTATTTATCATTTGAAAAATTTATTGATAATATCTATCTATCTATGATCTTATTTTTACTTAATCAAGGTTGTCTTGAGGACATATAACCTTTTTGGAGAGGATGACCCGCGGTTCTTGAATAGTAAAAGTGGTTGTTTTGCAAATTCCTTCTAGAGTTAACCTCTTGTGTACCTATTTTTGGTGTTATTATACTAGATTTTGTTGAAATCCTTGAGTACGTACTCAAGAGTGTGGATGTAGATCATGAAGAGATCGTACCGCTATAAATCTATAGATCCTACTTCTTTTTGTCCCAGAGGGCGGTTGAAATCTATTGTTTTCACTTTCTATTGCAATCTTGAAGAGATCAAACAACTACAACTCATTGTGTTCTTTATTTGCCTTTCATTGACAGCCCTTCTATTGATCCTACTTCTTTTGTCTTGAGGGATAGTTGACATTTATTGTTCCTAGAAACTAATTGCTAGCAAAAGTGAAGTAATGCAAGCATTATTAATCATTTGAAAAATTTATTGATAATATCTATCTATCTATGATCTTATTTTTACTTAATCAAGGTTGTCTTGAGGACATATAACCTTTTTGGAGAGGATGACCCATGATTCTTGAATAGTAAAAGTGGTTGTTTTGCAAATTCCTTCTAGAGTTAACCTCTTGTGTACCTATTTTTGGTGTTATTATACTAGATTTTGTTGAAATCCTTGAGTACGTACTCAAGAGTGTGGATGTAGATCATGAAGAGATCGTACCGCTATAAATCTATAGATCCTACTTCTTTTTGTCCCAGAGGGCGGTTGAAATCTATTGTTTTCACTTTCTATTGCAATCTTGAAGAGATCAAACAACTACAACTCATTGTGTTCTTTATTTGCCTTTCATTGATAGCCCATCTATTGATCCTACTTCTTTGTCTTGAGGGATAGTTGGCATTTACTGTTCCTAGAAACTAATTGCTAGCAAAAGTGAAGTAATGCAAGCATTATTAATCATTTGAAAAATTTATTGATAATATCTATCTATCTATGATCTTATTTTTACTTAATCAAGGTTGTCTTGAGGACATATAACCTTTTTTGGAGAGGATGACCCGTGGTTCTTGAATAGTAAAAGTGGTTGTTTTGCAAATTCCTTCTAGAGTTAACCTCTTGTGTACCTATTTTTGGTGTTATTATACTAGATTTTGTTGAAATCCTTGAGTACGTACTTAAGAGTGTGGATGTAGATCATGAAGAGATCGTACCGCTATAAATCTATAGATCCTACTTCTTTTTGTCCCAGAAGGGCGGTTGAAATCTATTGTTTTCACTTTCTATTGCAATCTTGAAGAGATCAAACAACTACAACTCATTGTGTTCTTTATTTGCCTTTCATTGATAGGCCTTCTATTGATCCTACTTCTTTTGTCCTGAGGGATAGTTGACATTTCTTGTTCCTAGAAACTAATTGCTAGCAAAACTGAAGTAATGCAAGCATTATTAATCATTTGAAAAATTTTATTGATAATATCTATCTATCTATGATCTTATTTTTACTTAATCAAGGTTGTCTTGAGGACATATAACCTTTTTGGAGAGGATGACCCGTGGTTCTTGAATAGTAAAAGTGGTTGTTTTGCAAATTCCTTCTAGAGTTAACCTCTTGTGTACCTATTTTTGGTGTTATTATACTAGATTTTGTTGAAATCCTTGAGTACGTACTCAAGAGTGTGGATGTAGATCATGAAGAGATCGTACCGCTATAAATCTATAGATCCTACTTCTTTTTGTCCCAGAGGGCGGTTGAAATCTATTGTTTTCACTTTCTATTGCAATCTTGAAGAGATCAAACAACTACAACTCATTGTGTTCTTTATTTGCCTTTCATTGATAGCCGCTTCTACTGATCCTACTTCTTTTGTCTTGAGGGATAGTTGACATTTCTTGTTCCTAGAAACTAATTGCTAGCAAAACTGAAGTAATGCAAGCATTATTAATCATTTGAAAATTTTATTGATAATATCTATCTATCTATGATCTTATTTTTACTTAATCAAGGTTGTCTTGAGGACATATAACCTTTTTGGAGAGGATGACCCGTGGTTCTTGAATAGTAAAAGTGGTTGTTTTGCAAATTCCTTCTAGAGTTAACCTCTTGTGTACCTATTTTTGGTGTTATTATACTAGATTTTGTTGAAATCCTTGAGTACGTACTCAAGAATGTGGATGTAGATCATGAAGAGATCGTACAACTATAAATCTATAGATCCTACTTCTTTTTGTCCCAGAGGGCGGTTGAAATCTATTGTTTTCACTTTCTATTGCAATCTTGAAGAGATCAAACAACTACAACTCATTGTGTTCTTTATTTGCCTTTCATTGATAGCCCTTCTATTGATCCTACTTCTTTTGTCTTGAGGGATAGTTGACATTTCTTGTTCCTAGAAACTAATTGCTAGCAAAAGTGAAGTAATGCAAGCATTATTAATCATTTGAAAAATTTTATTGATAATATCTATCTATCTATGATCTTATTTTTAGTTAATCAAGGTTGTCTTGAGGACATATAACCTTTTTGGAGAGGATGACCCGTGGTTCTTGAATAGTAAAAGTGGTTGTTTTGCAAATTCCTTCTAGAGTTAACCTCTTGTGTACCTATTTTTGGTGTTATTATACTAGATTTTGTTGAAATCCTTGAGTACGTACTCAAGAGTGTGGATGTAGATCATGAAGAGATCGTACCGCTATAAATCTATAGATCCTACTTCTTTTTGTCCCAGAAGGGCGGTTGAAATCTATTGTTTTCACTTTCTATTGCAATCTTGAAGAGATCAAACAACTACAACTCATTGTGTTCTTTATTTGCCTTTCATTGATAGTCCCTTCTATTGATCCTACTTCTTTTTGTCTTGAGGGATAGTTGACATTTCTTGTTCCTAGAAACTAATTGCTAGCAAAAGTGAAGTAATGCAAGCATTATTAATCATTTGAAAAATTTTATTGATAATATCTATCTATCTCTGATCTTTATTTTTACTTAATCAAGGTTGTCTTGAGGACATATAACCTTTTTGGAGAGGATGACCCGCGGTTCTTGAATAGTAAAAGTGGTTGTTTTGCAAATTCCTTCTAGAGTTAACCTCTTGTGTACCTATTTTTGGTGTTATTATACTAGATTTTGTTGAAATCCTTGAGTACGTACTCAAGAGTGTGGATGTAGATCATGAAGAGATCGTACCGCTATAAATCTATAGATCCTACTTCTTTTGTCCCAGAGGGCAGTTGAAATCTATTGTTTTCACTTTCTATTGCAATCTTGAAGAGATCAAACAACTACAACTCATTGTGTTCTTTATTTGCCTTTCATTGATAGCCACTTCTATTGATCCTACTTCTTTTGTCTTGAGGGATAGTTGACATTTATTGTTCCTAGAAACTAATTGCTAGCAAAAGTGAAGTAATGCAAGCATTATTAATCATTTGAAAATTTTATTGATAATATCTATCTATCTCTGATCTTATTTTTAGTTAATCAAGGTTGTCTTGAGGACATATAACCTTTTTTGGAGAGGATGACCCAGTGGTTCTTGAATAGTAAAAGTGGTTGTTTTGCAAATTCCTTCTAGAGTTAACCTCTTGTGTACCTATTTTTGGTGTTATTATACTAGATTTTGTTGAAATCCTTGAGTACGTACTCAAGAGTGTGGATGTAGATCATGAAGAGATCGTACCGCTATAAATCTATAGATCCTACTTCTTTTTGTCCCAGAGGCGGTTGAAATCTATTGTTTTCACTTTCTATTGCAATCTTGAAGAGATCAAACAACTACAACTCATTGTGTTCTTTATTTGCCTTTCATTGATAGCCCTTCTACTGATCCTACTTCTTTTGTCTTGAGGGATAGTTGACATTTACTGTTCCTAGAAACTAATTGCTAGCAAAAGTGAAGTAATGCAAGCATTATTAATCATTTGAAAATTTTATTGATAATATCTATCTATCTCTGATCTTATTTTTACTTAATCAAGGTTGTCTTGAGGACATATAACCTTTTTGGAGAGGATGACCCGCGGTTCTTGAATAGTAAAAGTGGTTGTTTTGCAAATTCCTTCTAGAGTTAACCTCTTGTGTACCTATTTTTGGTGTTATTATACTAGATTTTGTTGAAATCCTTGAGTACGTACTCAAGAGTGTGGATGTAGATCATGAAGAGATCGTACCGCTATAAATCTATAGATCCTACTTCTTTTGTCCCGAGGGGCAGTTGAAATCTATTGTTTTCACTTTCTATTGCAATCTTGAAGAGATCAAACAACTACAACTCATTGTGTTCTTTATTTGCCTTTCATTGATAGCCACTTCTCATTGATCCTACTTCTTTTGTCTTGAGGGATAGTTGACATTTCTTGTTCCTAGAAACTAATTGCTAGCAAAAGTGAAGTAATGCAAGCATTATTAATCATTTGAAAAATTTTATTGATAATATCTATCTATCTACGATCTTATTTTTTACTTAATCAAGGTTGTCTTGAGGACATATAACCTTTTTGGAGAGGATGACCCAGTGGTTCTTGAATAGTAAAAGTGGTTGTTTTGCAAATTCCTTCTAGAGTTAACCTCTTGTGTACCTATTTTTGGTGTTATTATACTAGATTTTGTTGAAATCCTTGAGTACGTACTCAAGAGTGTGGATGTAGATCATGAAGAGATCGTACCGCTATAAATCTATAGATCCTACTTCTTTTTGTCCCGAGGGCAGTTGAAATCTATTGTTTTCACTTTCTATTGCAATCTTGAAGAGATCAAACAACTACAACTCATTGTGTTCTTTATTTGCCTTTCATTGACAGCCCTTCTATTGATCCTACTTCTTTTGTCTTGGGGGATAGTTGACATTTATTGTTCCTAGAAACTAATTGCTAGCAAAAGTGAAGTAATGCAAGCATTATTAATCATTTGAAAAATTTATTGATAATATCTATCTATCTCTGATCTTTATTTTTACTTAATCAAGGTTGTCTTGAGGACATATAACCTTTTTGGAGAGGATGACCCGCGGTTCTTGAATAGTAAAAGTGGTTGTTTTGCAAATTCCTTCTAGAGTTAACCTCTTGTGTACCTATTTTTGGTGTTATTATACTAGATTTTGTTGAAATCCTTGAGTACGTACTCAAGAGTGTGGATGTAGATCATGAAGAGATCGTACCGCTATAAATCTATAGATCCTACTTCTTTTTGTCCCAGAAGGGCGAGTTGAAATCTATTGTTTTCACTTTCTATTGCAATCTTGAAGAGATCAAACAACTACAACTCATTGTGTTCTTTATTTGCCTTTCATTGATAGTCACTTCTCATTGATCCTACTTCTTTTTGTCTTGAGGGATAGTTGACATTTCTTGTTCCTAGAAACTAATTGCTAGCAAAAAGTGAAGTAATGCAAGCATTATTAATCATTTGAAAAATTTTATTGATAATATCTATCTATCTACTGATCTTATTTTTTACTTAATCAAGGTTGTCTTGAGGACATATAACCTTTTTGGAGAGGATGACCCGCGGTTCTTGAATAGTAAAAGTGGTTGTTTTGCAAATTCCTTCTAGAGTTAACCTCTTGTGTACCTATTTTTTGGTGTTATTATACTAGATTTTGTTGAAATCCTTGAGTACGTACTCAAGAGTGTGGATGTAGATCATGAAGAGATCGTGCCGCTATAAATCTATAGATCCTACTTCTTTTGTCCCGAGGGCGGTTGAAATCTATTGTTTTCACTTTCTATTGCAATCTTGAAGAGATCAAACAACTACAACTCATTGTGTTCTTTATTTGCCTTTCATTGATAGCCACTTCTACTTGATCCTACTTCTTTTGTCTTGAGGGATAGTTGACATTTCTTGTTCCTAGAAACTAATTGCTAGCAAAAGTGAAGTAATGCAAGCATTATTAATCATTTGAAAATTTTATTGATAATATCTATCTATCTCTGATCTTATTTTTACTTAATCAAGGTTGTCTTGAGGACATATAACCTTTTTGGAGAGGATGACCCGTGGTTCTTGAATAGTAAAAGTGGTTGTTTTGCAAATTCCTTCTAGAGTTAACCTCTTGTGTACCTATTTTTGGTGTTATTATACTAGATTTTGTTGAAATCCTTGAGTACGTACTCAAGATTGTGGATGTAGATCATAAAGAGATTGTACTGCTATAAATCTATAGATCCTACTTCTTTTGTCCCGAGGGGCAGTTGAAATCTATTGTTTTCACTTTCTATTGCAATCTTGAAGAGATCAAACAACTACAACTCATTGTGTTCTTTATTTGCCTTTCATTGATAGCCGCTTCTCTTGATCCTACTTCTTTTGTCTTGAGGGATAGTTGACATTTCTTGTTCCTAGAAACTAATTGCTAGCAAAAGTGAAGTAATGCAAGCATTATTAATCATTTGAAAAATTTTATTGATAATATCTATCTATCTACGATCTTATTTTTAGTTAATCAAGGTTGTCTTGAGGACATATAACCTTTTTGGAGAGGATGACCGCGGTTCTTGAATATTAAAAGTGGTTGTTTTGCAAATTCCTTCTAGAGTTAACCTCTTGTGTACCTATTTTTTGGTGTTATTATACTAGATTTTGTTGAAATCCTTGAGTACGTACTCAAGAGTGTGGATGTAGATCATGAAGAGATCATGCCGCTATAAATCTATAGATCCTACTTCTTTTTGTCCCAGAGGCGGTTGAAATCTATTGTTTTCACTTTCTATTGCAATCTTGAAGAGATCAAACAACTACAACTCATTGTGTTCTTTATTTGCCTTTCATTGTGATAGCCCTTCTACTGATCCTACTTCTTTTGTCTTGAGGGATAGTTGACATTTCATTGTTCCTAGAAACTAATTGCTAGCAAAAGTGAAGTAATGCAAGCATTATTAATCATTTGAAAAATTTTATTGATAATATCTATCTATCTACGATCTTATTTTTACTTAATCAAGGTTGTCTTGAGGGACATATAACCTTTTTTGGAGAGGATGACCCGTGGTTCTTGAATAGTAAAAGTGGTTGTTTTGCAAATTCCTTCTAGAGTTAACCTCTTGTGTACCTATTTTTGGTGTTATTATACTAGATTTTGTTGAAATCCTTGAGTACGTACTCAAGAGTGTGGATGTAGATCATGAAGAGATCGTACCGCTATAAATCTATAGATCCTACTTCTTTTTTGTCCCGAGGGCGGTTGAAATCTATTG